>PVIA01016564.1:0-18429 GCA_004024845.1 Tonatia bakeri | reverse complement strand
AGGAAGGAAGGGAGGAAGGGAGGAAGGAAGGGAGGAAGGAAGGGAGGGAGGAAGGAAGGGAGGAAGGGAGGAAGGGAGGAAGGAAGGAAGGGAGAAAAAAGAAAGAAACCCAATCACCAACTTACACTATGCACAGAAATAAATTGAAGGCTGATAAAAGACTTAAATATAAGTCGTGACACCATAAACATCCTAGAGGAAAACACTGGCAGGAACATCTCAGAATTCCCATGCAGCAACATCTTCACAGATATGTCTCCTAAAGCAAGGGGAACAAAGGAAATAATAAACAAATGGGACCTCATCAGATTAAAAAGCTTCTGCCTGGCGAAGGAAAACAGCATTAAAATGAGAAGAGACCACACCATATGGGCAAACATATTTTCCAATGATTCCTCAGACAAGGGTGTGATCTCCAAAACATATAAAGAACTCACAGGACTCCACTCCAGGAAGACAAAAAAATCCAGTTAAAAAATGGGTAATGGACCTGAACATACACTTCTCCAAGGAGGACATACAGAGGGCTCAGGTACATATGAAAAGATACTCAACGTCACTGGCCATCAGAAAGATGCAAAGTAAAACCACAATGAGATACCACTTCACACTGGTGAGAATGGTCATCATAAACAAAACAACAAACAAGTGTTGGGGAGGATGTAGAGAAAAATGAACAGTAGTGCACTGTTGGTGGGAATGCAGACTGGTGCACCCACTGTGGAAAACAGTATGGAATTTCATCATAAAACTAAAAATGAAACTGCCTTTTCACCCAGTGATTCTAGCACTGGGATTATATCCTAAGAACCCTGAAACACCAATCCAAAAGAACCAATGTACCCCAATGTTTCTAGTAGCTCAATTTACAAAATACAAGTACTGGAAGAAACTGAAGTGCCCATCAGTAAATGAATGGATCACAATCTATGGGATATTTACATGATGGAATACTACCCAGCAGAAAGAAAGAATGATCTCCTACCCCTTGCAACAGCATGGATGGAACTAGACAGCATTATGCTAAGTGAAATAAGCCAGGAAGTGAGGGACAAATATCACATGATCTGACCTTTAAGTGGAACCTAATCAACAAAACAAGTAACCAAGCAAAATATAAGGTGAGACATTGAAATTAAGAACACAGTGGCACTTACAAAGGAGGAGGTAATGGGAGGCATAGAGAAAGGGTTTTTGGGAACAACCATAAAGGAAACATTGAATAAATCAAGGGGGGTGGAAGCAAGGGAGGGAGGAGGGGATGGCTGGAGTGGTGGCAAGTGATGGGCTGTAAATGCAGACAACTGTCCTTGAACAACAATAAAATAGAAATGGAAGAATAAAAAATAATTTAATGTGACTAATGTTCAATATACTGCCACAAAAAAGCACTTCCAAAACCCTTTCCCCTCTAAAATTAGAAAAGTGCATCTTCACCAAGTCATTATTGTATGCAAAGTTAAAGGACTTATTAAAAAAAAAATTTCCAGATGGCAGGGTGTATGGAAGAAAGTTGAAGAGGTTAGGGGTTTAATTACAATTAGGTAGTTACAGACAACCCACGTGTATGTAAAGTAAGGTTCAGGACAAGGATTAGCCAGAGAACTTATGAACATGAACCATGCACATGAGTGATGGATGGTGCAGGGATATTTGAGGGGATGGAAGTACTGTGTACAGGGGACAAAAGGGGGAATTGGAAAAACTGTAATATCATAATGAATACAATATATTTACAAAAACCATTGTTCTCCATGGCAACCAAAGCCTCCAGAAGAGGTCCTGACTAATTCACTGCGATGTTAACAATGATGGTGTAACAGGAGCAAGAGAGAGCTCCTGTACCAGCTGACCTAATTAATTATGAGCACAAAGTAGCACTTAACACAACACAGGAAGACCCCTGTAGCTACTGTCCTTTCTGGCAGGGCGAGTGCACCAGAAACTATGGGAATGACAAAGAGCCAGACCAGAGTCCTAATGCGCACACATTCAAATGGTATTCCAGTGGGACTCAGGTGTCTGGTTCGCCAAGCACTGAATTTAAAACGACTCCAATTACTTGATAAAAGCCATTAGGAAGAGGTAGGCAGACATCAGGATCCCGAAGGTAACTTCAGGTGAGTGATGGTAACTGGAGGAAATGATTGAATTGAGAAAATGACAACACTATCTCAGAAATCAACCCAACAATGAATAGGCTCAAAAGCAGACCCCTGAGTGTCAGCAACTCATGACAAATGTCCCCATAAGAAATCACCTCACCCTGGCAGTATGTCTTTTGCAAAATGACACAGAACAAAAGAAATAAATTAAGAGCTGGTAAGAGTGTGGAGAAACGGAACTGCCCCACTCTGGATGAAACAGAGCTGCCCCACTCTGGATAATTTCCATTTTATATTCATGCACTTTTCCATTGTGTAGTACATTCCTCATGTACTATATTATATTGAAAGTTTATTTTACAGTTAAAAATAATTGTTTAATTTTTCCATATTTAAAGAAAATAGATATACAGTAACAAGACTACTTTCTATAGTCAACGACACAGTTAAAAAGAACTGGTGTTGTACTTTTCCTGTCATTAATGAGTTATAATCAGAACCCTTTTACTCTCAATTAAAGACATGGAGTGCTAGAACATCTAATAAAGGATCAAATCAGTAAGTACTTATGGAATGCCTCATTTTGGCCCAAAAACTTATTGTTAGATCCTTACAGTGACCCTAAGAATACTAACTCTGGTGGTATTGACAAGGACGGACTCCTTGACCGAACCTCAGTCAGCTTCCCCTAGGCCCTCTTCTCAACTATGCTTTGACCTTGGGCTACCATGCCCATTATTGTTACACCTGCATTGCCCACTTTAACAAGAATCCTGTCTAGAGAGAATTGTCCCTCCATGTTGTCTGATCAGCTTAGCCTGCCTTTAGCAGGAATCCTGTTGAAATATTTCAGCAAGAATCACTTTCCCTTGAAGTCTCCTTTTAGTGATTTCCATCCATTCACCCCTGTAACCTTCTCCTTGCTTGCAAATACCCATTTCCGTTGTTATGTTCAAAATTGATCCCAGTTGTATGTTAAGGTCTCTTTTCCTGGATTGCAATAGTTCATGATTAAAATCTGTCATATAGTAAACAGCATGTTTGTTTATCCCAATTTTGTTTTAAATCTTGAAGGATGAAGCCATGCAGCTTCTAGGTGTTCATTCAGTAATACAAACCAGGACTTGGGAATGGTATTTTCACTGCCTTGTTCATTGCAGCATTATTCACTACAGTCAATATGTAAAATCCAGCTCAGTGTCCATTCGTGTGTAAATGGATAAATATGTGCTGTGTAATCATGGCTGAGGGTTACTCAGCCTTAAAACAGGAAATCCTACCATAAGCCACAGTGTGGTTGAAACTAGGTGACATCATGTTCTATCAAATAAAGCTGCAATGAAAAGGCAAGTATTGTATGATTCCACTAATATCATGAATTTAATTTCCAGCAGCATCTGAAGACACTCAATACGTAGATGTTGTGAAAAGTGATAGCAGGATATGGAGAATCAGTCAATTGTCTGCTGCTGTGGAGTCCTACACCATTGGGAGAACCAAAGATGAGGCTCCTAGAGGAGACAGCTGCTATCAGGACAATGTCAGAACTAGTGATGAATGCTGTGCATTCACTGGAGCCTGGAGGTGTTTGGTTCTGTGTGGAACTGTCCATCCCTCAGGGCCCTCATGAAAATAAGGGAACCATCAGTCTGCACAGAGTGCAGCTTCCCACCTGGGAACAAGGATGAAGGGACAGAAATCCCAGCCATCCACTCTCATCAATTAATTAGAGTAAAAAATTTATTCAAAGAACGTTCCCTTAGTGGGTCTGTTGGATCAAACTTTATATAAAACTGGTCAGTCAGAATGGTTTAGCTTTATTTTTACCACCAGCATCTGTGACTCTGTGGACAAATGACATAGTTCTAAACAGGAATGTAAGACTGGTGCATCAGAGGTAAGTTTCAGAATCCTCCTTTCCATCATGTTTCATCCATTTTCATGTCTGCCCTTGACCTGAGAGAATACTGTCACCTCATCCACATGAGTTGGGTGTCCCATGAGCATGAATTCACGTGTTGTGGGGATCAGCATGCAGAAGTGGAAGGAGATACTCTCAGGTACATGGATGGTGGCATTAAGCAAGCCTGGCACCAACACTTCCCAGGACTCTTGTTCTTCATGTTGTGATTTTCCTCCTCTTGTAGCAAGTTCAAGCTGTCTTATGTCACTTTCCTTAGCAATAGCCTCACATAGTTACTAACACAATGGGTTGTCCAAAAATTATTATTTTTCCTGTAAAATATTTCTAGCAGTGTGTAGTTTGTTGTATCTTCATTTAATAAAATTTTGTTTTATTTTTGTGACAGCTGTCATATTCAGAATTGATTTTAAAAAGTTATCAGAATTGATGGATTTTATGTATCCATTTTTATATTGAAGACAGAAAAATACACAGCATTTTGACATGTTATGCTTCATTATATCAAGAAAAATAAAATCACAACCTAAATCCAAAGAACAAACCTTTCAGTGTATCAAGGTGGTGCTGTGAGTAATTAAACATATCACAAGTGGTTTGCAATGTTTCATAGCTGGAGTTTCTCACTGGATAATGCTCCATGGTTGGGTAAACCTGTTGAAATCTATGGTGATGGAATTGACACGACACAAGATAACAATCAATGTTATATTACTCTGATAACCAGTATACTCAACATATGCAAACCCATAAAGGAATTGGTTCAAATGAAAAATAACTTTCTGGCCAGCACACTGATTTGAAAATTAGTCCATCACCTCTACTCAGCCATACAAAGTGAAATCTTTCCTTCTGTGACAATGTGGATGGACCTAGAGAGTATTATGTTGAGTCAAGTAAGTCAGAGAATGATACATAAATACAATGGGATCTCAATTATATGCATAATCTAAAGAACAAAATAAATAAACCTGCAATATAAAAACAGGCACATAGACACCAAGAACAGACTGGAGATTTCTAGGTGGGAGGAGAGCTGGGAGCCTGGGCGAAAAAATTAAAGAGATTAAAAATTACAAATTGGTGCAGATTACAAATTCCAAAGTTGCATATTAAGCAGGGGTGCGAAGTACAGCACAGACAATGAAGTCAATAACAATGTAAAAATAGCTGAGTGATGCCAGGTAGGTACTGGAAATATTGGGTCATCACATCACAAATTGTATTAATGCCTGACTGCTCTGCTGTAGGCTTTCAGAAGCTCAGATAAAGTGAAATATAGAATATCCACAAGAATTGAAAAGAAAAAAAAGAGGGAAATTATCCCAAATTTCAAGGAGGCTAAGGCAAGGGTGTGGGGCTGAGTGCAACAGGCAGGAGACATGGCTGAGTTCCAGGTCTATGCTCACACATTTCATCTTTACTGGGGAAATTCAGAATGTCTTGTGGGTGTCTTAGTGACTACCATTGATATCCTCGACCTGGTATTATTCACCTCTGGTTCCTACCTCAGTAACCAACTGGATGCTGCTACCAGGACTTACTATAAAAATCTGACTTGCTGAAAGGTCTTTCCTGTCTTTCCCAGAGTATTCAATTCTGTGCATGATAAACACTAATTTTCCCCTTGGTGTGTGTATGGTCATCCTGGACATCCACACAAAGCTGTTTGTGGGCCCTCTACCCTTTGTGATGTCACAGACACTTGGTACTGTGACCATTATTCCCTGTCAGTGACCATCACCAGCAGGGGTCATTGCTCTCTGAGATGTAGGTCTTATGTCTCTGGTGCTTGCTGTCCAATATTCACTTATCCTGCTGCTGGCTGTCTTGGACACTGATCTGTGTGGGGTTTGGCTGCAGGATAGAAGTGAGCAGAGCCTCTGGGTAGATTCAGGTGATGAGAGTCAGAAAGACTGATGATTTATTGGCGTTGGGAACAAGAGTGTCTGCAAGAGGCCCTGCTTTTTGTCCATGTGAGAATGGTGTCTTCCTTTACTACAGAATTTTCTAACTCAGAGAGGTCAGGGGTGAGTGCAGAATCACAAATTGAGAAAATATGCCTGAGAGAAACTGTTACAAGAAGAAGAATATGCACAGGAAACTAGCCCTAAACTCAAATTTCCCCTGCTCCTGGGAAGGTCCTTGTGTTCAGTGGCTCTAAACAGCCCCTTGGGGTCTCAGCCCCCCCTGCAGGGAACTTTGTCTCTGGGCACATGCTGACTTCTCCCACTATGTCTCTGGCACAGCAAGAGCAGTGTCTTCAGCTCTCAGGCTGTTTAGGGTTAAATAAACTTGGTTCTTGAAGGCATCCCTGGTGACATTTAGCTGCCATTTCACTGTTGGTTGTATGCTGTACTTCCATTGCTCCATGTAACACCAACTCACCCAGCCACTTCCCTGGAGTCTGGTGGGTCCAGTGCATAAAAGCTCACTAAAGAGAATCCAGTGACATTACAGGTAAAACAGAGGATCTACACGTTCTTCCCTCATGCAGCTACACCTTGGACAGGAACCCTGGGGACAAGGTGTATCTTTCCCTGTCAGTCACACGTAGTCAACACCATCCCATATACTCATGTCTGACCTCTGAGACACTGACCCTGAGGGGCTGTCACCGGGCAAAGGAGTAGACACAACAGTCTCATCTTCTTCTAGAGCACAACTGTGCTATCTCCAGACACCTTGAACCCATGTGAGGAGAGAGCTATAAGTTTCCACAGCCCGGGGGAGGTTGTGCCCTGGAGCTAGAAGGAAATTAGCCTGTGGCCAGGCCTTTCTGCTATAAGTGCAGAGAGACAGAGGACAGTCACGTTGGTCACTCTGAGGCTTCTCTTGGGATGCCTCTGCTCTTGAATTCACTCACCTTGTTTGCCAGGGTTAGGGGATCACCTGGTTTATTAGACACAATGGAATGAGATAAAAGGACTGCCTGACCTTTGTGAGCATAAGAATAAATCATTGACTAAATGAGTAGGAAACAGATTCTCATGCATCTTACAAATTAAATAAGGAATCCCCCCTGCTCAGACAGTTTCTAAATCCCAAAACTCTAGAATATATATATAATTCTCAGAAATGTATGTGTTTTCATACAAACAGTGTCTATTTTTATAGAAACAAAAAGGAAAGTCATATTAAATACCCAATTTCTTCATTTCTGAACTTTTATAAGATGCTGATGAGTTTGCTTGCTGTAGAGTTATTGCTGTTGCTAATTTCTAACATTGGTCCATTTATCACAGTTTAATTCACAGAGATGTTCCACATGCACCGTGCTTCATGCTCCTCAGCTCAGAATAAATGCCCTGTATGTCCTTGTCCCTGTGTTGACTCACAGAGCAAGGTTGAACCCCATCATCAACCTCCCAGATCTGAGGGCAGTGGGCCCTGCAAGGGCTGTTCTTTGTGCTTTCAAGTCAGTATCTCTGCCCAATGTCCATCTGTGCACTGAGAGTACAACACCAATGAGAGAGTGTGGCAAAAAGGTGTTGACACATGTGGAGAATTTTAACTCCCCTGGACACCCTCTGTGCTCAACCTCTTCCCCTCATCCTTCAATGGCTTGTCCACTGTGACATCAAATGACTGAGGTGCACACAGCACAGTGATAACTATTCAGTAAGGGGTTACTCTGATCCAAATGCCACACTGTCGCTATTATATATAATCTTTCAGAAGTTTGAAAGCATGACAAGCTTAGTTAAATTTATCAAACCTAAATGGAGTCTCAAACCTCTGGTCAGTGCTACTCCTGGATGTTATCCCTGCCCATGCTTTCAAGCACACATCAGTCAGTTCCTGGTGATGTGGTAACTGGGGCAACCATACATTTATGGACCCTATCTCCAGTGAATCCTGGACCTGTCTCCATGCTGTCTGTTAAATGCTGAAATGGTTCATGGACTATATCTAATTCTAATGCTGCCTTCCTGATAAATGTGTTTAGGAGCCTCCTATGACCTTCACGAAGGAAATTTAAATGTGGAAGAGAAATACTGGAGAAAAACTGCCCTAGAATATCCTGGAAGGAAACCCATACTGTACTTTTTACAACAAATATGGCAGCAAATCTCCAGGAATCCAGCCCTTGTTGTCATGCTACACTACAATCCTAATCCACCCTGAGGGCTGTAACAAACTGCTGTGGACTGGGTCACTGCCAACAACAGACATGTATTTCTCACAGATCTGTTATTGAGAAATCAAACAATAGATGCTGGCAGAATTGATGTCTGTGAAGAACCTGTTTACTAGTTAGTTGGCTATTTGTTCGCTATGATCTCAGAGGGTTAATGGGACAAAGAAGCTTCCAGACTCCTCTGTTATAAAGGCTCTAATGCTGTTCATGAGAGATCCCCTGTAGGACCATCATTGTCCCAAGGCCCCACCTCCTAACACCACCCATGGGCCTCTGGTTTTAACACATGAATTTTTGAGTGACAAAAACACAAGCTCATAGAAACAACTAATGAATTAAATAATGACTCCACCCAGATGGAAAGCTACACCAGTATAGCTCCCCAAACTCAAGATGCCCATATTTCTGTGGAAGGTTCTCACCTTTGAGAGCATAAAGGGTACCCAAGACTTTCAGAACAAGCTGACAACCTTCTGGGTGGACAGGTTCCATGCTAGAATTGGAACTAAGATGTCATGTAACGTATTAGTATTTTCATTATGGCTTACATTGTAACCATCACCCTCATTTTCAAGGGACTGAAATCATTTCCTACCCATAATTGTTGGTAGGTCTGTGTCCTCACTCAGGTTTTCTAGGTGTTCTGTGAAATAAGGAGCCAGGCTCTAGCATTTGATACCTGATGCTGACATGTTGAGGTTCACCCCTCTCTCTCCTCCTGTTCAAATGCGGGGGATCTGACATGGAAGTGGGGCTTCATCCTAGTTTGATGCAGGTGGGAGACGGAAACCATACAAACCCCTCCTGTGAGCAGGACCCTGCTCAGGGGTGAACAAAAAATCCTGGACCAGACTCATTATCTGACATGATGCAGCCACTCCTGACCTGCTGAAAAGTCCACCCTGCTCTCAATAGAGTCTTCAATGAAGGGACAAACTTTTCCATAGTCCCTCTATGTGTGTGACATCATCACCCTGGTCATCCACACCATGGTATGGTGAGAGTCCCTCTCTGTCCACATGATGTCAACTGCTACTGATGTCATCGATGTGGAATTAACTCGACCATCACCCCTGTTTTTTTTCCCCCTCTGAGACTGGGTTCCTACAACTGGTGCCCATTGTGCAGCATGAAGGTGTCCTGCCACTAGTCGGCTTGGACTCTGAGCTGTGTGCACATGGGCTCCTTGTTGTTTCCAGCAGACCCTCTGGTTGGATTCAGCTGATTTCGGTCAGGAGATTTGATGACTCATTGATGTTTCATTAGAATAAAATAAAATAAATGTATGTAGCTCCTTGACTTTGGAGTATGTAAGAGGGTTACTATGACAAGAAGCCTCTGTGACTCAGATACTGAAGAGTTCAGCCTGGAAGCATGAAGGAAGGGAAGCTCCCAGAGGGAAATTGCTGTGTGGAGAGTCAACACCACACTTGGCAGGAAAGGAGCCCGTAAACTGCATCTGCAGCTGCTGCCAAGCTGATAACGTGCTCAGTGTGACCTGAGTGCCCCCTGGTGTCCTGAGGGCCACCAGCAGTCCAGACCTCTTGTCTCTTTCAGGGAGGTTTATGTCTGGGCTCACAATGACTTCCCCTCATTGTGTCTCTTGCACAGTAATACATGGCCGTGTCCTCAGCTTTCAGGTTGTTCATTTGCAGGTAGAGTGTGTTCTTGCCATTGTCTCTGGAGATGGTGAATCGGCCTTTCACAGAGTTGGCGTAGTTTGTGTAACTACCATCATATCTAATGTATGAGACCCACTCCAGCCCCTTCCCTGGAGCCTGTCGGACCCAGTTCATACTGTAGCTACTGAAGGTGAATCCAGAGGCCAGGCAGGAGAGTTTGAGGGAACCCCCAGGCTTCACCAAGCCTCCCCCAGACTCCACCAGCTGCACATCACACTGGACACCTGCAAACACAAGGATGTTGGTTAGGAAACTGTCACCCTGCACGGTTTCTCTCAGTCATGTCCACTAGAATGTTCAATGTGTCTCATTCTCCACAAATTACCTCTTAAAATAGCAACAAGGAAAATCCAGCTCAGTCCAAACTCCATGGTGAGTGGTCTGTATACTGTCCTGAGCATGGGCTGTGAACACCTGGGAATCCTGGGCTGGTCTCCTGTCCCAGAGCTGCAGGGTCAGGGCTGGGCTGCTTTTCATGAGCAGAGGGACCCCATTTGCATATTTTCCTGCTATATATGGAGCTCTGATGTTGGACACTGACATGAACTGCATCGTCCCTGAGTGTGACATGTCGAAGTGTCAAGATAGTGCCTGACCTAGGAGAGTAAACTCTCATAAAATAGAGCGATTTAAAATGAGTGATGCCTTTGAAAGTCACCAAAAATGAACTCACCAAGAGGATTCAATGCTCATGAGCAGAGGGAGAATTAACAGAGCAGGAGGTTGTTGTTCAGGTCACAGGAAGTTCTAATTACCCCCATTTCCTATACAAATTAATCAGAGTATGAACTAAGAATAGAGAGTGACCCTAGATCACATGGACCCAGTGTTGGAGGAGGTGGAGGGTCTGTGTAGATCATTGGAGGCAGAAGTTCGAACTATACAAAGAAACAACCTGTGCTTCTGGGTCATGTTTATTGAATGGAATTTGGTGCTAAATGTACAGCGGCCTCACTGACTCCTTTTGTTTGTATTCTCTATTCTCTGCAGTAAAACCAGATTCAAATATTTGGACATAAAGGAAACTCAGTAATGACCAGATCTGCTTTTCTGAAGATGTAGGTAGAAATTGGATAGTAAGTATGTTAACATTTTAGGAGTTTGATTATGGAAATCTTGAAATAAACCACTAATAGAAATTAACAGATGTAAATAAAATCATAATTGATATGAAGAATACTATTTTTATTTATCCCTTGATTACAGGATGAATAAATCATTCAAAACACTTCCCATTACTGGAGCTGGTGGACATAACTTTATATTAAACCTGTTCTTCATTGCCAGTTCAGCCTGATGCCCACTCTCAGGATCTGTGTTCACATGCACATGTGAAGTAGCTGTAATCAGAGAGCAGGAGAGGGAGATTCGGACCCCTGGTTCTTCTGTAGTTAATTTCAGAAGAGTCATCTCCTCTTTTTCTCTCTGTCCATATTCATGTCTGCATGAGATCCTTCTGAAACTGTCACTATGGTCGTACCTGATGGGTGTCCATTGAACCTGAACCGGATGCACTGAATGTATCAATGTGCAAAGTGGGAGAAGGGACTACATGCATGGGGTTGAATTACTAAGGATGGTAAATGAACCTTATTTCAGCTGACACACTCGCTCTGACCTCCAGACTCTGCAAGAATAAATGTGTATAGATGGCATGGCCAGTTGTATGATTACTTCATTTGTCGTAGGAACATAGTGCAGTTTGGATGTGGAACTGCCATTGTTAGACGTGTCCCCAAACTGTGCCCTGCTGTTCTGCTGACATTAATAGTGGCCAAGGCACAGGGTCACTCAGACAGCTGTGGTCTCAGGTGAGGAGACTTTTTAGGATCTCAACTGGAGGGAGAAGTGAAGGAACACTGAGATGTCACAGACTGTGCTGGAACCTGGAACACCTGCCAACCTTCAACTTTGCTGCCAGTGTCATCTGTGTGATACTTGGTCAGAGGCAAGAACAGAAATTTCTTCTTGACTTTAAAGTCCTTTCATTTTCCCAAACACATTCCATTGTTCAGACATAGGATAGTGTCCTAGAACTTTCCAGGAGACACTACAGTCCAACCCCAAAGCTGAACACAACACAATTTCCAGATGACACCTCCATGAACACTCCTCATTCCAAGGACAAGGAGGCTCCCAATGTGCCCCCTGCACAATCACAGTAAATAACAGGGGTTCTCTAAGGAGAATTGTCCCAGACACTTCCTTGCAGTGCATCTGCCTTCCCGAGTGTTTGAGGTGCATGTGGCATTATCAGGCCTGGCCTCAGATACGACTGTGTGGGAGGAAGTCAGGAGGCTCATATCCCTGTCATCTCCTCAGCCCAGACTAGTGGCCCCATCCCTCAGGGTTTTTGACACATTTAGGATGTGGGTCATCAAACTCTTTCTCTTGCACAGGAATACACAGCCATCTTGACATTGCTCAGGCTACTCAGCTCTCTGTAGGCTGTGCTCAGGGACTTGGCTACAACCATGCTGACTCTGCTGTGGACCTTATGTGTGTACTTTGTTTCATTATCTTCAGTATCAATGTGTCCCTTCTACTCAAGCCCTCCTTCTGGGGCCTGTCATACCCAGTGCATCCAGTAGTTGGTGAAGGTGTATCAAGAAACCTTACAGGAGAGCTTCAGTGAGATTCTAGGCTTCCTCAGCTCAGCCCCCAACTGTGCCATCTGCATGTGGGTGTGGATGCCAGTGGAGAGGAAGCAGGAGTAGGTGGAAATATCCCTCAACCATCCCAGGTCCACTCCTGAAACCAGGTGCTGGGGAGTCCCTTACCTATAACAACTGCCTCCAGGAGGAGGGCTCTCCATATTCAGTACATGGTACGGAGCTGTGCCATCAGGGTGTCTGTAGTCTGTAGGGGAGGGTGTGCATGTGGGTGATGCTCTCAGGGCACAGACAGACCCACATTCAACCTAGTCTACCTATTCTCATTTGCATATGCATGTGACAGAGTGTTTCATAGCTGAAGTGCTGACCTCACCTGAGAGAAGGCAGAGGACACAGAGACCATGCTCAGTGGGAGTTTGATGGACCAAGTCCAAAACCATGTGTGAGAATATGCATCCCCTAGCTGGTCCCTGAGCTCTGTGCACTTTCTCTCAATGAGGAACCTGCCTCCACAGGACATGCTCCTCATTCCGAATCCACCCTTCAGTGACACAGAAACCACCTGGACCAGTCTGGCCTTGATACCTCAATGTCTTATTACTAGGCCAGTGCGTCTTCAAAATTTTCCACATAATGAGTTAGTTAAGTAATCCCTATGTTTATCTCCTTAGAATTCAGATATAAAGAATTCACAGAAAATCCTTTTTGACTGTGGTCGTCATGCCTTATTGAATTAGGTAAATGCTCTGATGGAATTGGGTATTCACAGTCACCACACGTGCAGCTCTTACTTTAGATTTTGTTATGAGAAGAGGAAGACACAGGCCCTCAGAGGAAATCTCTTCCCAGCTCCCTGTGCACCTGATCCTGAAATAGCCACCCTGAGTTCATGGGTCTCCTGTGCCCCCTGCTGCCCAGGTTGAACATTGCAGGGGGCAGTGGTGTATGGACTCACAGGACATGGACTTCTAAGTGGCTCTAATGCAGAATGAAAGGCTAAGCCCTGACTTGAGGTAAGCTTGGTTATTTTTACTTAATTGATTTTGTCAAAAAAACTGATGGATTGTCTGTACTACCAAAGCCTTCCTCCCTCCTCACTGTAATTTGAGTCTTTGAAGTTATGCAGGGGATTAGGAACAGATGGGCAATGGACATTTGAGTGGGAATAATACAATAGCCAGATGCTTTAAGTGTGATTTTAATTTCCCCTGATAGTCTGAGTCAATGGCCCCTGGCTGAAAAAGAATGCCTTTGGTAGGAATACTAGATCTCCCTAATATTACACTGACTCTTCCTGGGGGTAGAGGTCCCTAGACACCAGTGGGAGCTACAATTACTTGATCCTGTTCCTTTAAGTTGAGCTTGTTAGTGGTGACCAAGTCCAGCCCTTTGTTTCTGTGGGTGGCTGCACGAAGGTCAGAAACTGTGCATTTCTTTGAATTCCCTGATAGTGATTGCAGTTCCTAAAGCTCTGATTGGGGTTTGGAGCACTGGAGCGGGGGGCCCCTTAGAGTTCCTCTGAATAGGTTGGCCATTTTCATCAAATTTACCGTGGAATTCCTTTGCCCAATATCTGCCATAGCCATAGCACAGCGTTCCTTGGGGGGAAGCTTGCCAATACCTATGTCCCTTCTCAGTGTGGATGGACATTCCTTGCTCAAGTGACCAGGCTTTCTACAGTTATAATACTTGGAATCTCCCTTGATTGCAGCAGGCAAGAGAGAGTCCTTATCCTGCTCTGTCCCAACATCTTGGCAAGCCTTGATAAACTCACTGATGTCTCTGGTGGTAACTTGCAGCGTTCCTGTACTGAACCTGAAGTCTTTGTTATCACGTTCATGAGCTTCTTACCTTGAAAGAGTCTTGGCTGCTTTATGATTATGAATTTGCTGTTCAATGGCTTCCTGGAGGAAATCAATAATGTTAATATATGCCTGTGTACACCCTGATGGATATTGATGAAGGAAGAAGTTTCCTTGGCCTGAGAATTGGGAACAGTCTTTATGGTTCTGAGAGCAATTTGAGCACTTTTTGCAAAAGCTTGAGGATTAATCCTGGCTTAATCTGCAGTGGTAGAAATATCACCAGACCCAGGCAGCATAGGGAGGATGACAGTATTATTCATTTGTGCATTTTTAGCTGCCTGGTTAGGGGCTGGCAGAGAATATCCCAAATGCCGGACTATAAACTGAGCAGGGGTTAAGGTCCTCCTGGCCAGGGCAATTCAGTAATAAGGGGCTATTTAATAGCTGTCAGTGATGGCTTGAAATAGCTTGCTAGTATAAGGAGACTGAAGCCTATTTTCTTTAATGCTCTTTTTTAAGTACTCGTAAAGAGAAAATGAAAGGGGTTCATCAACATTTCTCTGACCCTTGTCTATAAAGAGGATGGCAGAATGAACATCTAAATCCTCAGCCTCTGCTTCCTACTGAAGTCACTGTCCACTGTCGCATAGCCCTGACAAGATATCTGTCTGAATTTTCTGTTTCTTGCTGGTGACACAATCTGCCAGGAAGGACACTCCGGAGTTAAAGTAAAGAGGGATGGCTATGAGGCAGGTCCTCCTTTGGGGCTGCAGGTGGAACTTCCAGGGTAGTTCTTCTACTACATCATATATGACTTCCTTCTCTGAATTAGACTCACCCTCCTCCTCTGTGACTAGCTCTTGTTTCTTAGCCCATATAGGTATGAGAGCAGTCCTGACTAGTTCCCAAGTTAGTAAGTTCTGAACTCTGATAGAAACATGACTGCCCTGTAAAGATTTTAGCTTGTTGCCTCCCTTTTACCAAACATCAATATCTAAGGTTCCCTTGTCAGGAAAAGCAGGGTAGTATTCCTTTATAGTCTGTAAAGCAGAATGAGATGTTTTTTCCTTTACCTTACATCTCGCTCCCTGGAGGAGCATCTGTAACACCTACATGTACTCTTCCTGATCTTTAGATAAACCAGAGCACATTATTGCTGTTAAAAGGATCCTCTCTACTTTTGATTGCTATCTTTTCAGGCTCTGACACCTGTGCTGAAACCTAGCTAGTTATCTATTGGGGGATATAGTGTGGTGGGTCAAAATGTGTTGTTGGTGAAAGACAGTCAGCCAGGGGGTACCAGACATTGCTGGCCCTAAACCTGTTTTTGGATCTCAGGTTCTCCTCCAAGCATCTAATACTTCAAGGGAACAGTTGAAATGCTAGGTGACCAATCTTTACCTTGTGCTTTCCTGGATGGGCCAGAAGTTACATTAAATTGCTTTGTATGTCCCTGTAAGTGTAGGAGGCCATTCTGTTTGGTGCGGGCCCAGCTCCCACTCATAGATGCACAGGACCCTCACCCATGGTTAGGTTCTCCCATGGTGAATCAGGCCTGCAATGTACCTAGGCAGCTTTGAGACTTGCTTTTTGCTAAAACTCCCTCACCCTGAGTTGAGGACATGTACTGCAAAGTAACTTCCTAAAATCCATGCTAAACCTTCCAAGGATGAGTGTAACCAGTTCAAACACGTTTGCCTTTTTATTTGCAAATATCCCTCTTTTGTGATGTGATTAGTGGCATTGGCTACTTTATTTTCTGTAAAAGGTAACAATCTACAGTGAGCCTGCAAATAGTAAATGGGGACCATTATGTAATGTGCAGAGAAACCCAATAAAGGCCTGTCATGGAAGAGGCCGCAGCTTTTGCTTCCCTTAAGAGAAAAGCCACGCTGCCCCTTTTCCTCCACCAGATTCTGTAGTTCATCTGATCCTCTCATTTCATCCATAATGACACAGACACTGCAGGCTGGTGTCTGCATCAGCTGGAGTCCACAAACAGGGACCCAGGGCTATGAGCCATCGTCCTTATGGACAACGCACCAAATTAGGTGGAGTATGCATGCAATTAGCCCATGTAAGGGACAACAACCCCAAGTGCTTTTCGGGCATGCTGTAAGGGTATGTTGGATTTCAGAGGAATAGGGTTTTTCTTCATAGGTCTCCCTCTCTTGCAACTGCTTTGTAATTGTCTATGAATCCTCAACTAAAGGGATTGGGCTCTCTAAAGAACAAGAACAATATTTTAAGCTAGTTCACCAGTTATGGGGCTATTGAATGTCTCCCAGATAAGGAATTTTTATTTTTATTTTATTTTTTATTTAAATGAATGTTCAAGTACAGTTTTCTCCCCCTTACTCCCAATCAAGCCCTCCCACCCCCCTTCCCTACCTCCCTCCCATTACCACCCTCCCCCTAGCTTTTATCCATGTGTCCTTTAACTTTGATCCTATAAACCCCTCCCCCTATCCCCCGAAATCCCTCTTCTCTCTCCTCTGGTCACTCTCCACCTGACCTCTAATGCAGTGTCTTTAACTATAGCCTGCTTCTTTCTTTGTTTTGTTGTTTAGGTTCCTGTTAAAGGTGAAATCATGTGGTGTTTATCCTTCACTGCCTGGCTTATTTCGCTTAGCATAATGCTTTCCAGTTGCATCCATGATGTTGCATAGGGTAGAAGGTCCTTCTTACTTTCTGCGGCATAGAATTCCATTGTGTAAATGTACCATAGTTTTTTGATCCATTCATTTACTGATGGGCATCTAGGTTGCTTCCAGCACTTAGCTATTGTACAACCAGGTCTCCTCTGAGGTCACGTGTACCCTGACCCATTGACCTGTGTCCATCCCTCCAGCAATGCCACTCAGTCTTGCTCATTGTGGGTATTGACAGGTCTCCTTCAACTTGTACAGGGTCCTCAATTATACATGCAACTACTAACATGTGTGAAGAGATGGATTTCTGGAAGTCCTTGAAAAGGCTGCAGGCAGAATCTGCATCTTTCTTGGGTCATCACTATAAATCCCAGGCACACACACCCTGTTCAAAGGTGCTAACCCTCTGACTTCACTTACCCATGGAAACACAAGCCAGATTGCAGAATCTTGGGAGGCAGAGATGCTGTCGACCTGGCTGTGAGGTGGAGCACATCTCATGGGTTTGTGCTTCACACTCACCCTGTGCCATCCCATTATCTGTAGGGACTCACAGTTCAGGGCTGAAATGGCCACAGGCTGAGGATCCATGGAGTGGAGGGAAGCACCGTCCAACCCAGGACATGGTAGACTTGTTCTCTGTTCTCTCTCAGGAGGAGCCCAGTGTCAATGTTATACCACTGACTGAGGGCTGCACCCTTTCTGCCCTTGTGAAATGAGACCCCAAAGGAGACAAGGGCTGATGAAATGTGATTTGTGTGAGCAGAAGAGGGCAGAACTCATCTTCACTGTATAACATCTGGGAGACTCTGGAAAATGTGGATCAAGAGCAAATATTTCAGTTCAACAAGAAGGATTTCCACCCACTTTTATTTTCTAATCTGTAAATAGCAACATTCCATTGAACACTTATTCCCAAACTAAAACATTGTTAGGTAATCTTGCTCTGCACTTTTCTGTGCTCCCTTAACTGTTCAAGATGGGGTAAATGCACAGTCCACCCTCTAAATCCAGTATGAATGCTGACATAAAAGTGAATTATGTAGTTCACTGGCCTTGGCTCCTAAGATAAACATGCTTTTCACACCTGCAGGATCAGACACACTGCATCCTGTGTGTGTGGGGGGGGGGTGAGAGGATATGGTGAGACTTGTATTATCTTACCTGCATTTTCCCACACTCCTTCATCCCAACCCCCAGGACAATGGTGGAGTCAGTGCAGTGCAAATATCCTTCTCATGAGTGTGAGCACACACTCATGATTCCTGTGTTTGTGCTCTTACACATTTTTCTCTTCATGTTCACACAACGTGCTCCGGCCTGCGGAGCAGTCAACGAGGGTCCCGAGCCTACCTGCAACGGATGAATAGGGGTGGGAGCAAGAGGCGCGAAGAACGGCAGCAAGACAAAGGATTCTGATCAAGCTGCAAACTTTTATTTAAATGGCGGGGGTTATATAGGGACGGGAAAAGGGAAGCTGCTCTGATAGGCTGCTCCGTGCGTGTTCAC
>PVIA01016563.1:0-18379 GCA_004024845.1 Tonatia bakeri | reverse complement strand
CTTGAGCTTGTATTTTTTATTAGCCTTGCCTCTCATACTAGGTGCTGTCAGCTCTGGTGCTGTGCATCACTTATAATCCTTTCCAGAACACTGTTGCCTTTCCAGTCTTGTCTAATTCATCCCATTCCTCCAGGCCCAAGAAAGTATCCAATTACCCATAGCACCTTAACACTACTACTCCAGCTGGCAGTAGACAACTCTGGGTGAATAAACTTACCAGAGTTTAGAGTTATATGAACTTAGGTTCAGATGCAAGGGTCTACTAGTTACTGTGTAATTGTGGGTGTGGTAGTCTACCTCTCTCTGCCTTGGTTTCCTCATTCATAACATGTCAGTAATAGCACCTATCACTAGTTTTGTGATAGTGAAGTTAGATAATGTATATAAATTCCTAGGTAAAGAGTCTAGCTCACAGTAAGTGATCAAACATGGTAGTTATACTGGTTTTTAGTTTTCTAGTTGTTTTATATATCTAAATCTTGCATCATCAATAAAGTTGTAGGTTTCTTCTTTAAGGCATGGGTTGAATCTTATACTTATTTTAACTAGTATATCTGGTACAAAGCTAGAAACTTAGTAAATGCTTAAGAGACATTTACTGGTTTGACCTGAGGTGAGTTTGTGATTTCTGCACATTACTTGCTTCCAAGGAGGGAGTGAACTTTGTTTTTGTAATTGTTCATGTACAGTGGTCTCCATTTTCCCCCCACCACTTTCCCCTGCCCCAGCCACCCCCACCTCCCACCCTAAATCTTAACCCCCTTTGGCTTTGTCCATGGGTCCTTTATACATCTTCTTGATGGCCCTTCCCCTTCTTTTTCCCACTATTGCCCCCCTTCTGGTTACTATCAGTTTGTTCTTTATTTCAGTGTCTCTGGTTATATTTTACTTGCTTGTTTGTTTTGTTGATTAGAACATTGTTATAAAATTCTGTTATTCCAACATTCATTGTAACCAACTCACCTTTTGCTTTGCTGTGGTGATTTGGGACTGACTTGTGGTAACCTGTGTGTGTGTCTGCTTGTATGTATGGTTGTGAGTGTGAAGGAATGTGGGGGGCTGGTTGAGGTGGTAGTTACAGATTCTCTAAGGGACAGTGTCAGGCTGCAGCTCACCATCCTAACCACTGCCTCTAGCTTTCCTCCCACAGCCTTCTAATTGGGCTGCTTATCTGTTCAGGGCAGCTGCTGTGGTCTGGCTCCCCTGGGCAGGGCTGCACAGATCCTTCCCCACTCTTCTAGGCTGCCTTCACTACAAGAGGAAACAAGGTCTTTTCTTTCCTTTTTAATATTGAGTAGTTTATTTTTATTGGGGTATAATTGACATATAACATTATGTTAGTTGCAGGTGTACAATGTAATGATTCAATATTTGTATACATTGCAAAATGATCACCACAATAAGTCTACTTAACATCTGTCACCATACATAGTTGCAAATTTTTTTTTTTTTTGTGATGAGAACTTTTAAGATTTACTCCTTTAGCCCTGGCTGGTGTGGCTCAGTGGACTGAGTGCCGGCCTGTAAACTGAAAGATCAGTGGTTCGATTTCTGTTGAGGGCCCATGCCTGGGTTCTGGGCTAGGTCCCTGGTTGGGGGTATGAGACAGACAACAGATCCATGTATGTCTTGCACACTGCTGTTTCTCTCCCTCTCTTTCTCTCTCCCTTCTCCTCTCTAAAAGTAAATAAATAAAATCTTAAAAAGGATTTATTCCCTTAGCAACTTTCAAATATGCAGTACAGTATTGTTAACTACAGTCACCATGCTGTACATTACATTCCACAACTTATTTATTTTATAATGGGAAATTTGTACCTTAGACCCATTTTTACTCATTTTGCCCACCACCCCAACCATCAACCTCTTGCAACCACCAATCTGTTCTGTATATATGTGAGTGTTTTTCTTTTTATCAGATTCTACATATAAATGAGATCATATGATATTTGTCTTTGTCTGACTTATTTTACTTAACATAATGCCCTCAAGGTCCACCTGTGATTTTGCAAATTGCAAGATTTCATTCTTTTTATGACTGAATAATACTTTATTATATATACCACATTTCTTTATCTATTCATCAATTGGTGGACACTTAGGTTGTTTCCATGTCTTGGCTATTGTAAATAATGCTGCGATTTTAACATGAAAGGGCAGATGCATATATTTTTCAAATTAGTGTTTTCATTTTCAGATAAAAACCCAGAAGTGGAATTGCTGGATCATTTGGTAGTTACATTTTTAGCTTTCTGAGGAACCTCCATACTGTTTTCTCTGGTGGCCATACCAATTTACATACCCACCAACAGTGCATGAGGATTCCCTTTTTTTCACATCCTTGCCAATACTTGTTATGTTTTTGATAATAGCCATTCTAACTGGTGTGAGGTGATAACTCCTTGTGGTTTTAATTTGCATTTTCCTGATAATTAGTGATACTGAGCATCTTTTTATATGTATGTCGGCCATTTATAACATCTTCTTTGAAAATAATGTCTATTCAGATCCTCTGTTCATTTTTAAATTGGATTTCTTTTTTTTTCATTTTTAAAATATATTTTATTGATTATGGTATTACAGTTGTCCCATTTTCCCCACTTTATTCCCCTATGCTCTGCACACCCCCTTCCACCTGCATTTTCCCCCTCTAGTTCATGTCCATTGGTCATACATATAAGTTCTTTGGCTTCTACATTTCCTATACTAACTTTAACCTCCCCCTGTCTATCTTCTACCTACCATTTATGCTACTTATTTTCTGTACCTCCCCCCCTTCCCACTCCCCCACTGATAACCTTTTATGTGATCTCCATTTCTCTGATTTTGTTCTTGTTCTAGTTGTTTGCTTAGTTTTTTTTTTTTTTAGGTTTGGTTGTTAATAGCTGTGAGTTTGTTGTCATTTTACAGTTTATATTTTTGATCATCTTCTTTTTCTTAGATAAGTCCCTTTAACATTTCATATAATAAGGGCTTGGCTGATGATGAACTCCTTGAGCTTGACCTTATCTGGGAAGCACTTTATCTGCCCTTTCATTCTAAATGAGAGCTTTCTGGATAGGGTCATCTTAGATGTAGGTCCTTGTCTTTCATGACTTGGAATACTTCTTTCCAGGCCCTTCTTGCCTATAAGATTTCTTTTGAGAAATCAGCCGCTAGTCTTATGGGAACTCCTTTGTAGGCAACTCTCTCCCTTTCTCTTGCTGGTTTTAAGGTTCTTTCTTTATCTTTAATCTTGGGTAATGTAATTATGATGTGCCTTGTTGTGTGCTTCCTTGGGTCCAACTTATTTGGGACTCTCTGAGCTTCCTGGACTTCCTGGAAGTCTATTTCCTTTGCCAGATTGAGGAAGTTCTCCTTCATTAATTTTTTAAATAAGTTTTCAATTTCTTGCTCTTCCTCTTCTCCTTTTGTCACTCCTAGGATTTGGATGTTGGAATGTTAAAAGTTGTTCTGGAGGTTCCTAAGCCTCTTCTCATTTTTTTTTTTAAATTCTTGTTTCTTCATTCTGTTCTAGTTGAATGTTTATTTCTTCCTTCTCCTCCAAACCAGTGATTTGAGTCCCAGTTTCCTTCCCTTTACTGTTGGTTCCCTGTGCATTTTCCTTTATTTCACTTTTCATAGCCTTTTCCTCTAATTTATGGCCATTTTCAACCAGTTCTTGAGCATCCTGATTACCACTGTTTTGAACTGTGCATCTGATAGGTTGGTTATCTCTTCCTCACTTAGTTGTATTTTTTTCTGGAGGTTTGATCTGTTCTTACATTTGGGCCATTTTTTTTTGTCTCAGTGTGCCTGTTATGTGTAGTCAGGGTGGAGCCTTAGGCTCCACCAGCATGGAGCAACCCACATCACTGCATTGTGATGCTGTATGTGGGGAGAGGTCTGAGAGGGAACAGTGCTGCTTGCTCTGCTCTCTGCCAGCTTTCAGTCACTTCCCCCACTACCCCCAGTCAAACTGGGCCCTTCTGGTGCTAATTCCTGGCTGGGTGGGTTTGTGCATGTTCTAGGGCTCTGTGGCTCTCTCCAACAAACTCTCCTGTGAGTCTGGGAGTTTATTCTGCCACTTCAACCCCCACAGGTGTTTCAGTCAGAGGATTTGAGGCTTTATTTCTCCATACTGGAGCCCTGGGTTGTGTGGTCTGTCTTGCTCCCCAGTTGTTCCTCCCAGTTTACCTGCACACAAATGTGGGATTGCCCTGTTCACCAGCTGCCGTCTCGCCTGATCCTCCAGCCACTGCCTTGCTGTGAGTCCTGTCCACCCAGCTCCCAGTGCCCACCACTCCTATCAGTCTGGATGAAAGTTTCTTCTTTAACTCCTTGGTTGTCTGACTTCCATACAGTTCAACTTTCTGTCAGTTCTGGTTGTTTTTTGTTTTTAAATTTGTTGTTGTCCTTCTTTTGGTTGTGCAAGGAAGCACAGTGTGCCTAACTATGCCTCCATCTTGTCCAGAACTTGGATTTCTTTTTGCTGTTACATTGTATGAGTACTTTATATATTTTACAGATTAGTCCCTTATCACATATATGATTCACAAATATATTCTTTCATTCAGTAGGTTGCCATGAAACAAGTAAACACAAAGACACAGAGTCTTTGAGTTTCTTCTCAGACTTCCCTGTCAGTACATCATACTTTGCAAGAGGCAATTGCCCTGACTGTATACAATGCTGGCAGAGTGTTCAAGTTCAAGTAGCAAATTTAGGATAATGGTTACCTTTGGAGGCGGAGCCAAGCGTATGAATTCAGAGAGGGCTTCAAGTATACTTAAATGTTATATTTTTATACAGGGCAGTGGAGTACATGGGTATTCATTTTCTTATGTTATGAATCTGTCCAGAAAGTATCCATCCATATACTATGATAAGTAGAGACATTTATTGAAGAAGTTACAAGATATAAGAAACATTATATACAGGACAATGACACTCCAGTCTCCTTCAAAGTAGGCAACTTGAGACCTCACACAGTTCTCCCAATTGCCATCAGCTGCCCTGTCGTATTTTCCTGAATCTCATTGATGGTCTGAAATCTCTTTCCTTTCAAAGGTGATTTTAGTTTTGGGAAAAGGCAAGAGTTGCAGGGCAACAACTCTGGGCTGTAGGGGGCTGAGTCACCTGGGTGATTTGATGTTTTGCTGAAAGAACTCTGCATAAGACATGATGCATGAGCAGGCATGTTGTCATGATGAAGCTGCCAATCAGCAGTTGCCCATAGCTGTGGCCTTCTGAATCATCTGAATAGTTTTTGTGGAAGAATGTTCAAGCTTAATGCAAAATTTCATGCAGATTTTTTTCTCAACTCAGTCATTTTGAATATGAAGGCCACACAGTACACATGCTCACTCAATGGATTCTTCCACTCCCACTGACTATTTTACAGTGAAGTAGTACAGTGAAGTCGTCATTGTTCATGCATGCACATTCCAGTCCACTCTCCTGGGCTGCCAGTTGACATCAGTGTCACACAAACCATTCTTGATATGTTAACAATCGTTGGACTTTTTCCAGATAGACCTCATATGATATTGTATCACATATTGTATATATTACATTATTTTGAATTTGCTAGTTATCATTTCCATGCTTATGTTATCCATAAATAACACTGTATTTTTGAATATTTTCAGACTTTACAGATGTAGAATTATCAAATTTAATGTGCCCTTCTACTACCTATTTATTTTACTTAAAATATTTTGAGATTTGTCTATATGGATATATGTAATTTAGACCTCTATATTAATATTCCATTTTATAAAGAGAAGACAATTGAGGTATCTTTTCTGTTATTGATGGACATTTAGATTGTTTCCTAATTTTCACTCATACAAACACTGCTATAACAAATTATCTGATAAATAACTCCTTGTGCACAACACAAAATATATTTAGGGGTGAACTTCCTAGTCTGCAGGGCATATACCTTTCATTTTGTATTGTCATAATTCAGAAGGATTCTTCTGCTTTACTTTCCTTTTAACACTACATGTGAGTTGATGTTGGTCCACATATTTGCCAGTCCTTGGTAGCATTTTATAGGCCTTTACCTCTCTGCCCAGATCCCCAGAAAAGATGGGAGAGGAGTGAGGAAGAGGGAGGTCAAGGTTCTGCATTTAGGAGGAGAATATCAGCTCTGAGTAATTTCCTGTTATATATAAATTAATGAGCAAAAGTTTTTGTTCTCTGTTTTGGTGAAAATAATGTTAGATTTCTGTTGGAAACTTTCATTTTTTACTCTGAAGTAGAGGAGTTTTTCCCCCTTTGTTTTTGTTCTTTGCAAATAAGTGGAATATGCCAAGTAGCAATCTAATGTTCTAAATGTTCACTTGTGATAATAGATATTTTTAAATGTTTTAAATAGCATGGAGCATTGGGCTTATTCTTATTGCTTTCCAAAGTTTCAAATTTGTTAAAATGAATTGAATTTAAAATGTGATACAATTTTATGGAGAAAGATTGATTATAATTATTTCCCATTCTAATATGCAATTTGTAATTGGAAAAATAAATGATAGGAAGTGTGCTTACCTTTTAAAACAAGTAAGAAAAGTCTTACAGAGCAAGTTTGGCCATTTTATGTTATCTCTTGTGTTCACAGGTGGGAAAGGATAAGTTCCACAGAATGTTGGTGACTGAAGGTAAACCTGGAATAGATGAACTGCCTCTCAGGCAAAGGTCGAAGCCTAAATACAGTGTGTTTCCTAAAGAAATGGGAAGTGGAGTACCATCCTGGGTAGCTTTTGATAAGCAGGTAAGTCACATGACATTGGCAGAAATGCAATCTTGAAATGTTACATGTACTAAATATTAAGGAGATTTGAGAAAATAAGAGTCCCAATATAAATACTAAGGCTAGTTTTTCTGAAAAGACAAATTATGGAGCAAAGGTATGCCAAACAAAGAAAAGTTATCCCTGTTTCTGTTTCTGATCAGGCACATTGGTTGCAGGACACCAAATGTTCACTTTTCTTGGCTAATGCTTATTAACTTTTCTTTTAATAATTAATTATTTTAAAATGATAGTTTACATTCAGTATTATTTTGAATTAGTTTCAGGTGTACAGCATAGTGGTTAGACAATCATATACATTAAAAAGTGTTTTTCTTGATATTTCATGTACCCACCTGGTGCCATGCATAGTTATTACAGTATTATTGACTATATTCCCTATGCTGTACTTTATATCCCGGTGACTGTTGTGTAACTATGAATCTGTACCTCTCAATTACTTCACCTTTTCCACCCAGTCTCCCAACCCCCTCCATTCTGGCAACCATCAGTCTGCTCTCTATATCTATGAGTCTGTTTCTGTTTGTTCATTTATACTGTTTCTTTAGATTCCACATATAAGTGAAATCATGTCATATTTTATCAAACTTTCTCTCATCTTCTTCCCTGGACAAGATAAACTGTTCTTCTATAGGCCATCACTTTTGTTTATTTAGTTGCTATTAACTAAATAATTTTGTTTGATTTTCAATGTGCCACTACATAGCAACAGAAAGATGCTTTCTCTTCTTTTCTCCATACCAATTATGGTTTCCCCTTCCTGATGACCAGAGGGTGCCATGCCAAGAATTGTACAAGTGAAGGAAAGGTGCCATTATCAGAGAAGGGCCTGAACTTCTTAATGTGTATGTTTATACATATAGCACACACATATATTCTGGCATATTGACAGTTGACAAAGGCAATCCATTTGAATATCTTAAAAGGAACTAAGATCAAAAGGAAAAAAACCCAAGCTGACCAATTATTTCTCATTGCTCTGTTTATTGACAACCCTGTATCTCTGCCCCATGTTCTGTTCTCCAAAACAGAGACTGTTCTTAGATTATTTAGGTCCTATAATTAAAATATAATTTAGGTAATTAGATAAAGATTTCAAACTTTTATATACTGTTTATCAGGTGGTAATTTTAGCAGCTTTTTTAAAGTATATTTTATTGATTTTGCTATTATAATTTTCCCAATTTTTTCCTCCCCATTATCCACCCTCTGCCCTGCACCACCCCCACCCTCAAGCATTCCCCCACCACCTTAGTTCATGTCCATGAGTTGTACATATAAGTTCTTTGGTTTTTCTGTTTCCTATACTATTCTTAACCTCTCCCCATCTATTTTCTGCCTACCAATTATGCTTCTTATTCCCTGTACCTTCTCCTCCCCATTCTTACTCTCCCCCTCCCCACTGAAAACCCTTCATGTGATCTCCATTTCTTTATTTCTGTTCCTGTTCTAGTTGTTTGCTTAGTTTTGTTTTTGTTTTTTAGGTTTAGTTGTTGATAGCTGTGAGTTTGTTGTCATTTTACTGTTCATAGTTTTGATCTTCTATTTATTTCTTAGATAAGTCCCTTTAACATTTCATACAATGAGGGCTTGGTGATGATGAACTCCTTTAACTTGACCTTATCTGGGAAGCACTTTATCTGCCCTTCCATTCTAAATGACAGCTTTGCTGGATAGAGTAATCTTGGATGCAGGTCCTTGCCTTTCATGACTTTGAATACTTCTTTCCAGCCCCTTCTTGCCTGCAAGGTTTCTTTTGAGAAATCAACTGATAGCCTATGGGCACCTCTTTGTAGGCAACTCTCTCCTTTACTTTTGCTGCTTTTAAGATTCTCTTTCTCTTTAATCTTGGGTAACTTAATGATGATGTGCCTTGGTGTGTTCCCCCTTGGGTCCCATTTCTTTGGGACACTCTGGGCTTCCTGGACTTCCTGGAAGTCTATTTCCTTCACCAGATTAGGGAAGTTTTCCTTCATTATTTGTTCAAATAAGTTTTCAATTTCTTGCTCTTGTTCTTCTCATTCTGGCACCCCTATAATTCAGGTGTTAAATCATTTAAAGTTGTCCCAGAGGTTCCTAAGCCTCTCCTCATTTTTTTGAGTTCTTGTTTTTTTTTTTTTTTCATTCTGTTCCAGTTAGATACTTATTTCTTCTTTTTGTTCCAAATTATTGATTTGAGTCCTGGTTTCCTTCCCTTCCCTGTTGGTTCCTTTTATATTTTGCTTTATTTCACTTTGTGTAGCCTTCACTTGTTCCTTTATTTTGTGACCAAGCTCAATCAATTCTGCGAGCATCCTGATTACCAGTGTTTTGAACTCTGCATCAGATAGGTTGTTTATCTCCTCGTTGCTTAGCTCTTTTTCTGAAGTTTTGATCTGTTCTTTCATTTGAGCCATGTTTCTTTGTCTTGGTGCACCTGTTATGTTGTAAGGGGGTGGAGTCTTAGGTATTTGCCAGGGTGGGGTAACCCTCTTTGCTGTGTTGTGGCACTGTATGTGGGGGAGGGATCAGAGAGGGAACAATGCTGCTCACTTGCTCTGCTCTTGTTTCAGTCTCCCGGGAACCCTCCTCTGAGACTGGGAGTTTCTCCTGCTCTTGCAACCCCTGCAGTATTTTACAGCTAGCTTTGAGTCTTCAGTTTCCTGTTCAGCCAGCCCTGCCTTGCCCACATAGTCCGCTGCCTTGCTGTACATCCTGTCCTCTCAGCTGCCTGTCTCTACCCCTCCTACCAGTTTAGATGAATGTTTCTTTAACTCCTTGGTTGTCAGAGTTCTGTGCAGTTTGATTTTCTGGCACTTCTGGTTGTTTATTGGTTTTAAATTGGTTGTTATCATTCTTTTGGTTGTGTGTGGAAGCAAAGCATTTCTACCTCCACCATTGTCTTGGCCAGAACTCCTAGCAGTTTTAACATGGATTGATTAGCAATACTTTGATTCCAATTAAAATGTCTTCAAATTTGGTACAAGTGACATGTCCTATGTCATCAGTATTAAGGTCCATAACTTAGAGCACTTATCTTTTTGAAAGCCAGTTCTGACACTTATGGAGATTTAACAGACTGTAGGGAAGCTTCTTCCCTGGGAAATCATCTCTACTTTGAACATGGACCGATATTTTTCTATCTCTATCTTTTTAAAAAATTATTTCCCATACCTGACTCATTGCTAGGCCCAGTGTTCAGAAGAAACTTCTGGCCTGATGTACTGGGATGGATCATCAATGGTTTCCTGTTAATGTCAATCTTATAGGTGTTTGTACATAATCATTCTAGAATATATAATTTGCAAGGGCCAATGAAAAGATTGTACTTTTAGTTCTTATGTTAAAAAGACAGTTATTTACAATAGGTAAAACTAATTCAGCACTGAATAAGTAATATTGCAGGCCACAAAATATTAAACTGTTCTCTTGAATTTAAAGTTGAAAGTTCCTTTTTTTCATTTTTCTCAATATGTAACATGTGCCTTTCAAGCCTATGTTATAGCCCTTTAATTATTTATAAAATTATGTAGAATATTTAATGATGTTGGAATGATTTTAGCTTCCAACTACTTGAGAAAATGAAGAGCTTGGTCATTTTGGCCTAACTAAATGCAACATAATTCTTTCAGTTATTTTGTTGGTCAACTTCAATTAAATATTCATTGTGCTTAAAACGAGGCACTAAGACTGTGAAATATTTACATGCTGTGATGAGAATGTGAACTACAGACTAAATCCTAGTTAATACCCATAGGAACTTATAAAATACTTTCTAGATTCATGATTCAACAAAATAAGTCAATACCTATTAATAATTTTTCTTAAAAATGAGACATTTTTAACTCATTGCCAGTTTTCCCAATAGCTTTTAATCATAGCAATACATCTAGTATTACATTCTCAAATAATACAAAGTAGAAATAAAGGCAATTCCTTGGAGAGTGTATCAAAATTAATGTCTATAGATGCTCTTGGTGCCCATCCAGATCCACATTAAGAGTGAGGTGTACCCATCCCCCTCAACTGAAGCAAGTCCTTTGGGAAACAATTCATATTTGCAATCTCTTATGGACTTTTGCTCTTGACCAATGGGCAGTACATTGCCCGGAGAAGCTGGGGAGGTAACACAGGCCCCTTTACCACAAGAGGGGGCAGGAAATGGTTGATTGATTTGTCAAGGGTAAAAATCTGAGCTTCGTCAAAGTGAGCACCTCTTTATTCTGATATAGGCTCATAGGCCTTGTGTGTCTGACCATCGTAAGACTTACATGGGAATGCATCTTTGCTTTGCTCATTTTTTTTCCCTTCACTGCTCCCCTCATTTCCTTCTAGGTTTCTCCTATGAGTATGTCCATAACAAAGCACATGCACCTAAATCCCTGTTTCAGGCTCTGCTTCTGTGGAGCCTAGCCTAAGAAATTATTCCATGTTATTCCATAATTCTACAAGTGACCATGAAAATGCTGTGCTCAGGCTGACCATAAAATTACAAGCAGAAAAGAGGCTATTTGCAGTCACGAAAAAGAGCCAGTGTTTATTATCCTATATGGCTCCTGTGGCAGACATTTCTAGCAGTTTATCTTTTATTTTCCCACCCCCTTCATCCTCATGAAGAGAACATCAGTTTTATTCAGGCTGGAGACATAAGCACTTAAAAGTGTTCACTTCCACAGGCTTCTTGCAGCTAGGACCAGCCATATGACTCAATTCTGGCCAATGATATATGAGTTAAGGTTTATTAGGTGTGGCTCCCAGGGAAGTTATTTTTTTTTTTAATTAAAAGTGTCAGGCTCAGCTGGTATGTTTTCCTGCCCTTTGCCCTACCTTTGTGTTTCTGCCTGGAACTAGGGCATAATTCCTTACGGCACAGCAGCCACCTTGTTAGTGCTACAGATATAAAGAGGATCTAGGGCCCTGCTGCCATCGTAGACCTACCATTTTTAGGCCACTCAGGGTCTCTCTCTCTGGACTCCTTGTTATATGAGAAAAATCAGTCCCTATTTCAGAGATTCTTTACTCAGGGAGGCCTTTGGAAATGTGCGGAGGTGTTTTGGGTTGTCATGATGACTGGAAATAGTACTGGACTAAGTTAGGTAAGTGAGGCACTTGTCTTGGGTGCAAAATTTAAGGGGTGCCTCAAAACTCAGTAATCAAAGTAGATAACAGTTAATTTTTATTTTAATGAAATATATCAAAGATCAAAATTAATGCAAAAACTTCATGATGAACAAAATGCCAACATTTTAAATAAAGACAGGGTCATTTAACTGCCATGCTTAGCTATACTAGAGGCTGAGACAAAAGGAAAATCAGTAATACTGATTCCATCTTTATTTAACACTTGGCATCATGGATTGTTTTCCATTAATTTTGATGTTTTAAATCACCTTGCCCTAGGGCCAGCCCTGATTGGGAGGTGCTGTTACTATTGAGTAGCTTGAGGCCAACCATAATTTTATACCCTAAAATATGGAAAGGGCAACTGCACACTGGAGAGAATGTTCTACCTAAAATGCCAGTACTGCTCCCATTGGAAATACAGTTCTACTTGCATTAAACTCCTGGCACTGGGAGGATTTATGCAAACAGCAAACGTAATTTTACCTGATAATACACCCACTTCCAAAGACTACTTATTTTATTGAATTCACTTAAATATAAACAAGCACCTATTCACTCACACCAGTTAGTTGCAGTAATCACCCCAGCACCTCCATAAGGAGGAAGCAAACCTGGATGATTGTTCTCATTCTATAAGTGAGGAGTCATTTATAAGAAGTGGGGCAGGGGCCAGGGTTCTGAGGTTGCATGTTGAAGGCACTGGAACTACCATGTAATGTTAACTTTAAAAATACAATAGCCAGTTATTTTACCAGTGAAAGTGAATTTATTCAGGAATGAGAGAAGAATTGCATTTTGAGATATGCAAATTATGACAAACCATATGTAAGTTCAGAGAACAAAGGAGGGGCATGTTACTTTATAGAGGAAAAGAAAGAAGTTGGGAGGGGAGGTTATGAGCAAAAGTCCATTGAAGGAGAGTGACATTTCAGGGTGGTGATAGCTTGTCACTGGCTGAGTTGTGGCATTTCTCATTGGCTCTATTGCTGGGCAAGGAGAAAATCTTCCTTCCTCCTGCTGGAGTAGTAAAGTAAGTCTCTTCCTGTTGAGAAGTACAAAGTATCCTTCTTCCTGTTGGAGTCTGCAGAGGGCAGTGGGTGTCAGTGTGTGAGTTCTCCCTTCAGGGATTCCCAATTCTGATAATTTTTGTAATTTAAAAAATATTTTATTAATGTTCTATTACAGTTGCCTCCATTTTCCCCCCTTTGTTCTCCTCTGCCCATTCCATCGCATGCTCTCACAGTCAGTCCCCACCCCATTGTCCATGTCAATTGGTCATTCATACATATTCTTTGACTGGCACCTTCCCCTTATTTCCATCCTTAGCCCCTTTCCCCGACCCCACTGGTGCTGTCAGTCTGTTCCTTGTTTCCACTCCTGGTTTCTATTTTGCTCATTTGTTTTGTTCATTAAGTTCCTCTGATTCTGGTAATTTTAAATGAGGTTTTCTTTATTCATTTTTATATAAATAATTAAATGTGATTGTGGCTTAGTCACTTTACCTCTCTAACTCTTATTTTTTTACTATTGCGTGGGGTTTGGCTAGCTAATCTCTAGTAATGTTTTACCACTAGCAATAGATTTCTAAGACTTTAGTCTTACTTTATGACATTTAGTCAATGACTAAAACAAATTCAGCTTGTTCATCATAGAGCTGAGCCTAGACCCTGGATCTTTTGGCCTGAGGCTCTTTCTAATTACACTAGGCACCTATTGCTTCATTATTAATTTAAATTTGGCATTTAGTAGTTTATGATATACTGCTGTTGCTATTGTATATGATCTATTATTAGCTGCTACTATAAAAAGTCAGACTAGTTATAAATTTTCAAATGACTGAATGTTTTTATGTGACTTTTATTTAAATGTTAAGTACCATTTACACTGACCCTACAATTATACTCTCATTTCTTTTAATTTGTCAATGGCTCCTGTTTAGCCTAATTTGTTTCCTAGTTTGAAAATGACCCTATTATAGTAAGTGGCAGGATAAAGGTTGATCCTATGGGGTATGCATACATTTAAAAACGTTATTTTATTTTTTCCATCTTTTGTGGACATAATAGTTATAATCAAACCTACTGACCACAGAATTAGAATTTTAATAACTTTGCATTCATCAGCATTGGTTTTGTGGTGAGCTGAATATTTATGAAGCACTATGTGAATCTTTATGCTTTGAACAATATAAAATATTTTTAAAATATAACTTGATCTCTTAGATAATCTTGATTTTTAAAAATTGAACAAGTTGGTTTATTATTCATGCAGTGAGGGAGAACACACACACTTAGTAACCACAGGATGTCTAAGTTAGCACATGTTAGAAAAGACTTACTGTAGGATTTGGGTTTGTGTTAGGTAGTTTTGGAGAGGGCTTATGGAAGTGGGGTCTTTCTCTGGATTGGTTTCTATTAAGAAGCAGAGATGCTTTTCTGATTGTATATCAATAAAAATCACTTATAGGGAGAGTAGACTAGAGTGAGGCCATAGCTATAAGTGTGAGAGAAGCAGCTGTCACTCCTGTGAGCTAGAGGGGGATATTTGACATGTTGTGGCTTAGACAATTTTCATGTTCTCTCTGTGTTGAGACATGGTTATGGGGTAGTCTTGTTTTTGTATTGATCCACTGTGGTCTCAGACTGGCCATGTCTGAGATTGATGATCTATGTAAGTGTTCATATTCAACAGGAGAACACAAAGTCTTTGCTGTTGCTGCCAGCCCAGCTTGTAGCAATACCAAAGCCAGATGATAGTGCAGGGCTGGCTCCTAAATTTCAGGGGCTGCTTTTCAATTTCTAACCTAATACCAGCAAAATGTTTAATTTTCCTACTGGGGCGTGGGGTCAAGGAGCAATAAAATACGTTAAAATTTCATATAACTACCACAGAAAAATACATAAACACAGATTCTTGAAGTTTGGCTTATACCCAATTAGGAAAGTTATAAAATATAATCAGAATATATAAAATACCATTAATTTTTTTTAAATAACTGGAAGATGAGTCATATATTGCACCTTTAAACCATACCCAAAATTTCAAATGAAAATTTTTCCATAAATTTATGTAATTTTCAGATTATCTGAATCCTATTAGAATCACTTCATAAAAGACACCAAGAGGAGCAAGACAGACTGTGCAACCCAGAGTTCCAGTGTGGGGAAATAAAGCCTCAAAACCTCTGGCTGTAAAAACTTGTGGGGGTTGTGGCAGCAGGAGAAACTCCCAGTCTCACAGGAGAGTCTGTTGCAGGCACCCATGGGGTCCTAGGATGTACACAAACCCACCCACACAGGAATCAGCACCAGAAAGGTATAATTTGCTTGTGGGTAGTGGGGGAAGTGACTGAAAGCAGGGTAAGAGCCTAGCAAGTGGTATTGTTCCCTCTCTAGCCCTTCCTCACATGCAGTGCCACAGCACAGCAAAGTGGGTTTCCCCTCTGGCAAATACCTAAGGCTCCACCCCTTAGAATATAACAGATGCACTGAGACAAAGAAATATGGCCCAAATGAAAGAACAGATCAAAACTCCAGAAAAAGAACTAAGCAGTGAGGAGACAGCCAACATATCAGATGCAGAGTTCAAAACATTGGTAATCAGGTTGCTCACAGAAATGATTGAGTATGGTTGCAAAATAGAGGACAAAGTGAAGGCTATGCAAAGTAAAATAAAGGAAAATACACAGGGTACCAAAAGTGAGGGGGAGGAAACCTGGACTCACATCAACAATTTGGAACAGAAGGAAGAAATAAACATCCAAGCAGAACAGAATGAAGAAACAAAAATTTTAAAAAAATGAGGTGAGGCTTAAGTACCTCTGGGACAATTTTAATTACATCATCTGAATCATTGAATCCAGAAAGAGAAGAGGAAGAGCAAGAAATTGAAAACTTATTTGAAAAAAATAATGAAGGAAAACTTCCTCAATCTGGTGAAGGAAATAGACATGCAAGTCCAGGAAGCTCAGAGAGTCCCAAAGAAGTTGGACCCAAGGAAGAACATACCAAGACACATGATATTTAAATTAACCAAGATTAAAAGATAAGGAGAGAATCTTAAAAGCAGGAAGAGAAAAGGAGACAGTTACCTATAAAGGAGTTCCCGTAAGGCTTTGAGCTGATTTCTCAAAAGAGACCTTACAGGCAAGAAGGGGCTGGAAAGAAGTATTCCAAGTCATGAAAGGCAAAGACCTACATTCAAGAAGACTCTATCCAGCAAAGTTATTGTTTAGAATGGAAGGGCAGATAAAGTGCTTCCCAGATAAAGTCAAATTAAAGGAGTTTACCATCACAAGCCCTTATTATATTAAATGTTAAAGGGACTTATCTAAGAAAAAGAAGATAAAAAAGTATGAACAGTAAAATGACAATAAACTCACAGCTATCAACAACTGAACCTAAAAACAAAAACAAACTAAGCAAACAAATAGATCAGGAACAGAATCACAGAAATGGAAATCACATGGAGAATTATCAGCAGGGAGGGAGTGGGAGAGAATGGGGGGGAAGTATAGGGAATAAGAAGCATAATTGGTAGGCACAAAATAGGGTGAGGTTAAGAATATTATAGGAAATGGAGAAGCCAAAGAACTTATATGTATGACCCAAGGAGATGAGCTAAGTGGGTGTGGCAGGGGGGGATGCTGGTAGGAGGGGGGTGGAATGTGGAGAGGGTAAAGGGGAGAAAAAAGATGGGACATGTGTAATAGCATAATCAATAAAATATACTTAAGGAAAAGATGCCAAGATGTATAATTGTAACACAATGTAATTGCAATGTATTGCAGTTTAAATCCCATGTTTTACATCACAACTACATAAATCTTCAGCTACTTAGTTCTGATGAAATCAAAAGACTTGCCTGAAATCAAACATGTCATGCCCCAAATTTCAAACTATGCATTCTGCATTTATCACTGAGTAAAACACAAAATTACATTATTTAAATTTATGTTAAAGTTTCCAATTTCATCATGCAATATATATTTTTAATAATGGTTTGAAATTTAAAAGGCATTTAATAAAAAGTCCCCAAATTCAGAATATGTGTTTTTGGAATAAAAAGTATGAGATTCACAAATTAGTCTCTTATTAAGAAAGATAGAGTTTTCCTTTCCCTCTTTCCTAAAACCTAGAGTTTAGTTATTAGGCAAAATTTAAAGATTCTGTCCACACACCTAACATTAGTCCAAAGTTAAAATTGTCTTTTTGAGCTTAAACTTGAATAGATACCACTATATACCGATTAGAATGCATATAATTTAAAAAGACCAACAAATGCTAAGTGTTGGCAAAGATGTGGAGGTCTGAGATTTTCATACATTTTGGTAGGAATGTAAAATGATACTGCTATTTTGGAAGAGAGTTTGGCAGTTTCTTAAATAGTTAAATATATAATATTTACCACATGAATCAGTAATTCCACTCCTATGTATTTTCTAAGAGAAATTAAAATATATGTTCACATAAAACTTCATAGCATCATTATTCATAGTAGTGCGAAACAGGGAAAACCCCAAGTGACCATCAACTGATAAATGGATAAAGAAAATGTGGTATAGCCATGTAATGGGAATATTCAGTATTGAAAAGAAACTATGATATATATTACAACATGGACTAACCTCAAAAACATACTAAATGAAAGAAAGCAGACAAAGAAGACTTTATATTGTATGACTCCATCTATCTGAAGTCCTAGAAAAGGCAAATACATCAGAGAAAGCTGATTAGTAGTTGCCTGGGGTTAGCAGTGAAATAGGAAACTTTTAGGGGGTGATGCAAAGCTTCTAATCTGGATGGTGGTAGTGACTACACAACTGTATAAATTTATGAAAAGTTGAATGTTATACTTATAAGAGGTAAATGTTATGTTATATAAATTATAATTTAATATATTATAATAGTTTGTTAGGAGTACCTAGTTTCCTTGTGGGTGCCTTAAACCACAGAAATTTATTTTCTCACAGTTCTAGAGGTTGGAAGTCCAAGATCAAGGTGCTAGAAGGGAGGGTTGACTTCTCTTAAGGCCTCTCTCCTTGGCCTGCAGATGGCTCTCCTTTTGCTGCCTCTTCATGTGGTTGTCCTCTTTGCATACTGATTACTTTTTGGACATAAAGTATTTATTTGTAACATTTTAATTCACAAATTAGTAACTAATAGTTGTTATTTGATTTACTGACATAGTTTAGACTGATTAATATTTTTTCTGAGTTTTTAATCCACAGAGTAATGTTTATGTACTTTCCCCCTTCTATGTTCAGACCACCTGCAACTTTATTGGAAACACTTAATTATTTGCCTCCTTCAGCTTTGCATTTGTAGGATTCTGCCCTATAGTAAGACCATTACTTTGATGGTGGGTGATAGTACAAACACTGAAAACATAATCTGTGTACTTTTTAAAAAATGTTTTTGAAATAATTTAGACTTTCAGGGGAGAGGGGGAGGGGTTTATAGGATTAAAGTTAAAGGATGCATG
>PVIA01016562.1:0-18541 GCA_004024845.1 Tonatia bakeri | reverse complement strand
CCTTCCATTCTAAATGAAAGCTTTGCTGGATAGAGCAATCTGGGATGTAGGTCCTTGCCTTTCATGACTTGGAATACTTCTTGCCAGCCCCTTCTTGCCTGTAAGGTCTCTTTTGAGAAATCAGCTGACAGTCTGATGGGAACTCCTTTGTAGGTTACTGTCTCCTTGTCTCTGCTGCTTCTAGGATTCTCTCCTTCATTTTTACTTTGGCTAATGTAATTATGATGTGCCTTGGCGTGTTCCTCCTTGGGTCCAACCTCTTTGGGACTCTGTGAGCTTCCTGGACTTCCTGAAAGTCTATTTCCCTTGCCAGATTGGGGAAGTTTTCCTTTAATACTTGTTTAAATAAGTTCTCAATTTGTTGCTCTTCCTCTTCCCCTTCTGGTACCCCTATAATTCGGATGTAGGAACGTTTAAAGGTGTCCTGGAGGTCCCTAAGCCTCTCCTCGTTTTTGTGAATTCTTGTTTCTTCATTCTTTTCTGTTTGGTTGTTCCTTTCTTCCTTCTGGTCCACTCCATTGATTTGAGTCCCAGTTTTCTTCCCCTCACTATTGTTTCCCTGTGCATTTTCCTTCATTTCTCTTATCATAGCCTGCATTTATTCATCTAATTTTTGTCCAAAGTCAGCCAATTCTGTGAGCTTCCTGATCACCAGTGCTTTGTACTGTGCATCTGATAGTTCGGCTATGTCTTGGTCACTTAAAAAAATTGGTTCTGGGGCTTTCAAATCTGTTTGAGCCATCTTTTTTATTTTCCTTTGGTTTGGTTGCAGCTCTTTCCTGAGGGCTGCGGAGCCTTAGGTGTTCACCAGGGCGGGGCACCCCAGTTGCTGGGTTGTGACGGTATATGTAGGGGGGGGGGTCTGAGAGGGAATAATGGCACCTGCTCCGCTCTCTCTAGGACTTCCGTCCCCTCCACGGCCTTCCATAAGCAAATTGGGCCCTTCCGGTGCTGGCTTCCGGTGCTGCGGGCTTGTGCATTTTCTTGGACTCTGTGGGCTTCCCTGAGAAGTCTCCTGTGAGGCTGAGAGACTCTCCCGGCCTCAGCTCCCAGATGGGGCTCTTAAGCTTTGAAATGCGGTGGCGCTGCCCGTTTTCGCTTAGTTTGCTCGCGAATGTGTGGCTGCGGACAGCCAGCTGCCTTGCGTCCCTCACTGGGTCTGCTAGTTGCCTCCTGAGCCTAGGGTCCGCCACGCGTCCATCTGCTGCCGTCTGGGCCCTGTGCGCCAGCGCCTGCCAGCCAGCATTTCTTCCCGCCGGGACCCCTCGACCCCTCTCCACAGGCCTCCGACTCTGTAACTCCTTACCGGTCTGGATGTATTGGAGTCCGACTTCCGTTCAGTTCATTTCCCTCTGTTGTGGTTGTTTTCTTGTTTCTCAATTTTTGTTGTCCTTAGTTTTGGTTGCGCGAGGAGGCACAATGCGATTGCCTATGCCTCCATCTTGGCCGGAACTCTAATCTAGTCTCTTTTTTTTTTTTGTATTTTTTTAAAAGATTTTATTTATTTATTTTTAGAGAGGGAAGGGAGAGGGTGAGAGAGAGAGAAACATCAATGTGCAGTTGCTGGGGGACATGGCCTGCAACCTAGGCATGTGCCCTGACTGGGAATCGAACCTGCGATGCCTGGTTCGCAGCCCATGCTCAATCCACTGAGCTATGCCAGCCAAGGCTAATCTAGTCTCTTTTTAATGTTGGCAATTATATTTTCATTATAGAAAGTTGTTTATTTTTTCAACTTTTGTTCATTTTACTTTTTATTCCCATATTTGACCAATCATTCTTTTTTGGGTTATTGAAGGAAATTGGATGAGGATGCTCAAAATTTCAGAAAGGATTTGTGTTTCTTTTAGACAAGAACCTGGGATGTTATCAACCTAGAGGCATATTTAATTTAGTATATGAGAGCTGTCTGGAAAAAGTCCAGCCATTGTTAATATAATGAGAATGGTTTGTGCAACATTGATGTAACCTGGCAGCCAAGGACAGTGGACTGGAATGCACATGTGTGAACAGTGATAACTTCACTGTACTAGTTAATGGGGGCCGTAGATGCCATTGAGTGAGCATGTGTACTGTGTGGTCATCACATTCACAATGACTGAGTGAGTAGAACAACGAATCTTCATCAAATTTTGCATTAAGCTTGAACATTCCTCTGCATAATCTATTTGGATGATTCAGAAGGCTTTTGGGGACAATGTAATGAGAGCAGCACAAATAAAAGTGTGGCACAAATGCTTCAAAGATTGTCGAGAATCTGTTCAAAGTGATTTACATTCTGGAAGGCCTGCAACAAGCAGAACACCTGAGAATGTTGAACATGCATGGGCTTCAATCAACAAAGATCAGCAGCTGACAGTGCAAGAACTAGAAGCTGATCTGGGGATTCCAAAACTACTGTGTTCAAGATTTTGATGCAGAATTTTGCATGAAATGTGTCATGGCAAAATTCATTCTGCAGCGTCTGCTACCAGAGCAAAAAGAACATTGTCCTGCACTTGCTAATGACTTGATTCTAACTGCTAGCAATGTACCAGATTTCCTCAAGAAGGTCAAAACTGGAGATGAATCATGGGTGCCTACTTTGAAAGGGACTGAGGCATCATTGTCCTTAAGGACAATGTTTCTTGTATCTTCTTGAATAAATGTCTCTATTTTTCATAGTACATGGCTGAATACTTTCTGGACAGACCTCATATTTTCTTGTTCCAGGACTTCCTAGAGGTGTAAATTAAACCTCCCACTCCCATCCTTCCTAAGGAGAGGTTCAGAATTTCCAAATTTTTAGGGAAGATTTTATTTCATTGAGCAAAGGCCTGGGACAGTTGTAAATTAACCCTATCGTCAGAGTTAGGAGAAAAGCGAGGGCAGAGTTGTTTCCACACTCTCTGTATCACCAAAAAGATTGGTTGATCCTTTTTCAACCAGTCATTTCCTGGAGTTGGTTCCTGCAGGTACATCCAAAAAAAAAAAAGACACCAGGTTCTTTCTTTTCAGAGAGCAGACACACTAAGAATGACCAATCACTCTGACTGGGCTGCCTGAGTGCAAAAAATCTGTCATTCTTCAAAAATATATGTGGATAGTAATACTTCTTTATTTTATTTAAAATATAGCATTAGAAAATAAATTCAAAATTTATTGTAACTTGTATTAATTAGTTTTATTTTCAAGGCCTACAGGATTCAAGAGGTTTGGAAAGTAGTCTGTAGACTGAAGGAAAATGTTCTTTACAGAGTAGTTTTTTGTTCACTGATTCTTTTAGGCTCTATAAGGGAGACCCAGAGAAAGCACCAAGACACTAATGTAGTAAAGTAGTATTTCTGAAACTACTTGTGGTGAAGGATAATTTTTTTTTAAGATTTTATTTATTTATTTATTTTTAGAGAGGGAAGGGAGAGGGAGAGAGAGAGAGAGAAACATCAATGTGCGGTTGCTGGGGACATGGCCTGCAACCTAGGCATGTGCCCTGACTGGGAATCGAACCTGCGATGCCTGGTTCGCAGCCCGAGCTCAATCCACTGAGCTACGCCAGCCAGGGCCTGGATAATTTTTTTTTACTAATTCTTTCTCTTATACCTACATTTTATTTAGGTTTATCACTTCATTTTGTCTCTTACTCTTGTTTTGTAACTTAAAAGGAATGAAGTGCATTAGGTATAGATTCAATTTATTGTTTCTCTCCCAACCCCCATACAAATATTGAGAGCAACAAATCTCCTCTAAGTACTGCATTGGCAGCGTCCTTCATTGAGGTGTGGACCCTCATGGCTTTGTTCTTTAACTATTCTGTTGCATCTCAATTCTCTTTCCAATCAAAATTTTATTTAAGGGGAGTTCCCTCTGCTGAATGCATTAAGAAAAAGAGCTGAAAAGTAGGTAGAACCAGAGGAAGAACATGGAAGAAGATAAAATGACCAGTTGTTGATAATATGATATTAGGTCCAAGATAAGAAAATGACAAATTCTTAGCATTAGTAAAGGTTTAGTTTAAAATGAATGGATAGAAAATAACCATTCATGAAATGATTCCTTTCTTCCTCTATACCAACAATTAGGAAATAAAAGGAACATTTTTTCCCATACATAACAGGAAGTATAAAAATAAAGCATCCTAAAATCAGAAACTATATAAAACCCATAAAAATTTTACTATGAATTTTACAAGAACACAAGAAAAATAAACAGACCTATCATTCTTGTGAATGAGAAGACTCATAAAAATGTGTTATCTTTTCAAGTTAATTTATATGTTGACAGTAATGTCAATCAAAATTTCAATGGAACTTTTTAGAAGTTGTGCCCAAATAATTCTAAAGCACATCTGGGAAAATAAATGAACATTCTTTCTTCTGTGTTTCCTTCTGGGCAGATGGAGGTATGAGCCGGGTGCATGCATAGTGGCGGGAAGGTGAAGAGGCCGGCTGGAAGCAGAAGACTTGCCATCACCTCGGTCTTGTGATCAGTTTCAAAGTGGTCCAGGGCATTTCCCACTGCCATTCAACAAATATTCATTGAACATCAGGCATGATTCTAGGGACCAAGGATGAAGCAGTGAACAAAACAAAGTCCCACCCTTGGGGAACTTAGGTTCTGGTTGAAGAGGAAGACAGGAAGTTTGGGTTTTGCTGAATGATTTATAAGCCTTATCAGGGAGATTTGGAGACAACTACCAAGATCCTAATGAAATAAAGTAGTGCTTCTTAAACTGTTTGTCTTAGAGGACATTTAAAAAAATTTCCAAACTATGGCACACAAATATTTTTAGACATATAAGATCTTTTGCTTTGATGATACAGCATTACCAAAGATTTCTATACACTCTCTGTTTTGAGTCCTATCTTTTTCAGAGGTCCCTGGACCACACTGACAGCACTGTAGTAAATAACCCTAGAGAACATCTTATGAATGGGATATAAAACCACATACAAGCTAGTTTCTAGTAAAAGTTGGTTATGGGAGTCAACCTTCCTCCATTGCATTGGCATTTCACAGTTGTTCCCCTTCGTCCACACTAAAGCACTCAGGTATCTAAAAGTTTCAGTCCCTTTATGCTTCACGCTTAGTTTCTGAGGCAGTGGCATGAGTGGTGCCAACAGTGACAAGTCGGCCTAGCAGAGTGAATAGGAGTCCTGGCTCTAGACTGGATCATCCTGGGTTCGAATTCTGCACCTTTGCCCACTAGCTCTGTGTCCTAGAAACTTACAATAGGGAATGAATGGTGTTTCCTCCATTTTAATGGGAAAGAATATGGATCATCTTCTAAGAGAGAGAAGGACCAAATCAGGGGATGGATAGTCAGGGAGTCTGTTTTCCTCTGTGTGTACTGAGAAATACTAATATTGAGTTTTTATTTTTAAAAATCTAAAAATTAATAAATGGTCTAATTTGCCATCTTAAACTCTTAGTTTTCCCTAATTCGCAGGTCCATCAGGCACGCTCAGAGCCTCAGTTCAATTATGTCATAGGAAATCACTGTTCACTTCAAGGACAGCATCAAACAATTTTCCTATCTGTTCCTGGGTATAATAATGATATACAGTGGTAAACATATTTCAATATATAAATGTATCAAAGCAATATATTTTACACCTTAAATATACACAATGTTATATATCAATTATATCACAATTAAAAAATATACTCCTTTTAGTGTTGTTTTGAGTCTCAATGTTTAGAGAACCCCTTGCACAGAGCCTCAGGAATATTTTAAATGCTTGATTAATATTAGCTATTAGAAGCAAGAGTTCAACAGGTAGTTGTTTATTTATATGCATGGCTTACTTCCATATCCAGGGTTTCTACATTTAGGACTCCTGAGTACACTTTCAGAAAAGTAGTTTCTTGATTCCTTTATTCTTCTGATTTTCACGCATGCTGGTATATGATTGTTTCTATGGATTTTGCTAATACTTATGTCTTAAATTAGACTCTGTGGAGCCCATTTTCTCTTTCCCTTGTGGCTTGCATTCAGAGACTTTACTTGCAAACATCACCTTAGTCAGCCCTGAAGGAGATAAAAAAGACTTGTCCCCAAAAGGCAACCCGAGGCCAGTGAGGTGCATGAAGGGAGGAAGGATTTGAGGAGCCGGCTTCCGCAAGCACACAGGGAGCCCTCCCACAGGAATCTCAGGTCTTTCTGGCCCAAATAAGGTCAAGTTTGACTCATTTCAGTTTCCCTCCCCAGGCAGAAGCAGGTCTCCATCCATGCCAGGAAATTGTTTTTGACTGTCAGACACAACAATGTCTGAAGTCAAGATTAAGGCCTGTGACTCCTGCGTGAACAAATGGTAATAAACACTGAAAATTCCCCTACCTACCCTGAAAGGCTAACCTGGAGTGAAAGATTGCCTTCTGGGTTAGGGTTATCTTTCCAGGTGTTTTGTAGAAGCCTAAAGAGTCAGTCAGTGAGTGTGAGTCATCCGGCTGTGGTAAGATTAGAAACTCCAAAAACACGCAGTATTGGCAAGGGAGCAGCCCTCTCTGGCTTTTATCACCCCTGCCCCTGCCCCCACTGGGAGCCTAAATCTCCTTCTTAAGTTTTGGACAGGTGCAGATACAGACATCGGTATTCTAACATTCTTCCTTCCCTTTTACTGGCTCGCTAGAACCAGAGCGAGTACTTATATGAGTTGATTGTATAAAAGATCATAATCAGAAAATTGATTTTTAATGTAAAATGGCTACTCGAGGGAGAAAACGGAAGAAGAAAGATGGAAGAGAGATGAAAGATGGAAAGATGAAAGGTTGGGGAAAGAACAGGGAAAGAGAAGGAAATAGGAGGGGAGGGGAGGAGGAAAAGGGCCCCCTGAGCCTGCAGAGACCAATGGTGAGAAGTCTGCGTTTGCTTAAAAGGCGAACTGGGAGCACACTTTGCTAAAGTGCGCTTTTCTATTTGCCGCGCAGTAGCTTAAGAAAACAAAGGCTGTTGCAGGTGCTATTTCAGGGAGAGGTAATTTGTGCAATTCCCCTAATTTATATTTTAAGATGTTTAGTTGTTAAAGAATCTGCCAGAGCACAGTTTCTGTACATCTGAAATTTCTCAGTACTGGGAGCCGCGATCTCCCGGCTGGCCCGAGGTGTTCTGTACCCTGCAGTGCTCCCTGGGTCGCTGGTAATTTGTGCGAGAACAGTGCCCTTTTGAAATCTTGGCCTCCCTTCCTGAAACAGAGTAATGTAAGTTCTAATTTAAAATGAAAACGGCATCTTAAATAGCCTTAAAAAAAAAAACTCTTATTCACGGTGGTCGCGTGTTCCTGTTTAATTATTAAATGTTACTTTACCCATTAAAAGCATAGAACTCAACGAATGTGGACAAAAAAAGTCAAGTTACAGGAGTTCGTAGGAGTGAGGAAGTACTTTTTCTCCTGTTATTATTTTTACTTTGAGGACACCTAGTGGCGGCTTATTGGCTGTGCTCTTCAAAGGCAAACTGAAAGAAACTTCAGGATGTGGTAACAGTGGGGGAACCTACTGCTTTCAACACCTTCACACTCGCAGCCAGGACTTTCCTTCAGCCTGAAGACGAAACTGCTACAACCCCGGTTGACAAACAGGCCCTTGCCAGATTCTGCAGCCAAATTTTCACTTCCACCTTTCACAGTTATATTTAAAAAATTCCTCTGGCCTAGTTATTTCACAAACGGTATTTAATAAGCTCATTGTTTATTGACACAAATGGCCTTGAAAAAAAAGACTACAGAATGGCCACAGTCTGTTCAATTAATCAACTAATAAACAATATTGATGATTTACTTTTGGGAGACACTTTGAGCGGAATACAAAGGTCTGGGCGAGAGGGTGTTTTCCCTCTTTACCTCTGGTGGTGAAGTGCTCCTTCCCAGATGTGTCCTCAGAGTTGATGACCTACTCTCTCGGATGCTCCCTTTCCTCATCTGAAACATGGAAGTAAGTGTACTTAATGCGTAAGGTGGCTGTGAAGATTACATGGAAACTCAAGACAGCTTGCACAGTGCCTAGTATCTGGTAGATACTAAATAGTTGTTAAGGTCCTTCCCTCTCCACTCCCTTCACCTAATCCCATACCTTGGCGAGGGCCTGCTGCAGTTGTCTTCTGGACAGACGTGTCACTGCCCCACAGAACCCTGCCAATGCCACTCTGACCCATGGACATTTGAGTCCCAGGAGTTAAGTGCATCTCTCATATCTGCTGGCTTGCCCTGAGTCCATCTTAGAACCCTGTTCTTAAAACAATGTTAAATCTGTACAGGAAATTAGTTTCCTATTAGTTATGATATCCAGCATCAAAACTGGCTGCATTAATATTAAATTTCCTGACAGCCATGGTTCAAGAAGAAATGACACAATCAACTCTTCACCAGGGAAACTATTGCTGTCTTTTTTATTTTATTTTATTTTTTTTTGTATTTGGCTTAAATTTAGACAAGATGGTTTCTACAGTCCTCGCTGTATTTACTATAAAGTCCAGATATTTTAATAGGACCTTCAAGGAGCCACAGAGTTAGTCTCAACCCACCTCTCCAGCTTCATCTTGAGCCACTCTCTTGGCCTTACTTATTATGTTCCTACTCCTTAATGTAAAAAAATCTTCCATGAATTAACTGGTCTTCTTTTGCATTGTGAAATTAGTGCACAAGTATTCCTCTCTTCATCTGGTGAAGTCCTTCTTACATATTCTTTAGGATTCAGCATAAATGTTTCTCTGGAGAGTTCTTTCCTGAACCTAATCTAAAATTGGTCTCCTCCCTTATTCTCTCTCCTTATACTTATCCTTCCTAGCAGCTATCATAATTTCTAGTTCTGTGTTAGTGTATTTGTTTATTGTCTGTGTCCCCATTAGAAAAGTATATTCAGTGAGAAAGAATAGGGGCATGCCCCTTGTTTATTTTCTCTAACTAGCAAGATATATGGGTCATGTAGACATTCATTTTTTAAATTAAATTTATTGGGGTAACATTGGTTAACAGGGTCATATAAGTTTGAAGTGTACATTACTGTGTTATATGATCTGTCCATTGCATTGTGTACCCACCACCCATAGTCAAATTATCTTCTGTCACCATATATTGCCCCCCTTTACCCTCACCACCGCCACCCCCTTTCGTCTGGTAACCACCATACTGTTATCTGCTTGTGACTCCGAGGGCACTTGCCATTGAATGAACAAAACCAGCTCTATCAATGAGAAAAGTTCATGCATCATTTCCACACACAAACATGCCTTACATTTCCCTTAACAAAGCTTTCGATTTGTTCAGCAGCCTTCTGGGAAATCCCATTTGCCTTAGAGATTATGTTTGGCTACTGATAGTTTCAAATAAACAACAATTGATTCCTAAATTCTCCTCAAAAGAATATCTTTCAACATACTTTTATTCCCCTTGAAACAAGCAATTCAGTGAATGCTTCTTGTAATTTTTTTTTATGGTGAGAACGTATAATTGCTCAAACTCCATTGAGCCAAATTCCCATTACAACAGACAGCATTGTGTAATGAAAACATTTTTTACACTCAGTTTGTGGGTTGAAAAGTAATCCACAAATCCAAATCTGTCCTTTATTCAGCAAATAATACACAATTCCAAAGTTCTTCTTCATTTTTTAAATTTTAGTGTGACTTTTTTTTAAGATTTATTTATTTATTTATTTATTTATTTAGAGAGGGAAGGGAGGGAGAAAGAGAGAGAGAGAGAGAGACATCAATGTGCGGTTGCTGGGGGCCATGGCCTGCAACCCAGGCATGTGCCCTGACTGGGAATTGAACCTGCGATGCTTTGGTTCACAGCCCGCACTCAATCCACTGAGCTACGCCAGCCAGGGCAAAGTTCTTCTTCTTTACATGTGACTAAGTCTTACCTACTAGTGAACTATTATGGGAGGTCTTGAGGTCTCCAGTGCATTAATGAAGTTCAGTAAGGATTTGAATTTCTCCTGTTGCTGCATGTGGCTGACACATTGTCTTGGCAATTGCAAAGCTCCCAGGTAATTCAAATTTTCAGAAATACATATTATTACTTACCATAGTATAGTTTTGAAATTCATTTTACATTTCATTTCCCATTAATATTGCTTTTTTAAAATTAAAAATTGCTGTTCATTTCACTTCATAATTTCAATTTGACATGCTGTAAATTGTTTGGTTAACCCTACAATTTGAAGAGATATATTTAGTGCACTGCATTTTCAGCTTATAATTTTTCAAAAGCTAACTAGGCTTAAAGACTTGTACTTGTTATAATTAAAATATGAATCATTTTGTTTTTGTTTGGTTTCCTAGAAAGCAGAGCCTAAAACAAAAACTCCTGTCGAAGTCATTTATCTGGAAAGTGACTTCAAGAGTGAGAGAGTGGGGTGTGAGACAGGAATGCGGGAAATCCAACATGAGGGTGTGTCGTTGAAGTTGCTGCTGTGAATGGGGCCCAGATTTTCCTGAAACTTCTTGAGAACTTTAGAGGTTCAGCAACCCTCCAGGTGATTCCTGCACATCTTCCCTGAATTCCTAGATCACCCACTATATGATCCTGTTTTATTTTTGATGGTTGACCCTTGGGGCTTTAGAGCACTTCTGGGCTGCCCAGCACAGTCAGTGAAGGTTCTGAGGCAGGAAATGGGAAGATGCTTATGGTGAGTGGGAGCTGAGTTTAGATGGAGCTGTTTACTACTGCCCTCATGAAGTCAGAGGTGGTCTGAGAGATTGTGCTGCAGGGTACCACAGGTAGCCACTAACTATGCATAGCCCTGTTGGTAGAGTAAATGTAGACATAACCAATCCCACAAGTTCATAATATTTTATCATTATTATTTTATTATTATCATTACTACTGTAAAGGTGGAACAGGTGTATATCTGAGCCTGTAGGACTTCTGCTTTGCTCAAGATATAGTTGTAATTTGCAGAACTTAAAACTGAAATTAACTGTATTGTTTCTTCCTGGAATTCTCTTCCTATTGCTGCCCTCACCCTGTTAGTTTATGTTTATGTGATCTTACCCACTCTCAAATATCACATTTCAAGGAAACCTTTCTCAGATCCTTCTAGCTGGAAGTAATTCTACCTGTTTTGAACTGGAGTAGTCCCTGGTAATACCTTTATAATGGTAATGATCAGAATCTATCTTTCAGATACCTGGCTATTCAACTAATTTCTGTGCTGTTTCTACTTTTTGGATTGCTTTTATCAAATTTTTTAATCTGGCAAATTCTGAATTACTTTACCTGGTAAACTTCTAACTCACAGTCATTCTTTAAGATGTAGTTTAGGGAACCGTCCAGGTGACTCTTCCCTCCCACCCCCATCTACATTGCACTCCCAGACCACCTTGTGTGTGAGTCTGTTTTAACTTTACTACACAGCACCGTGAATTTAGGTTATTTACCCACACACCACCATGCTTCTCAAGCGAACATGGCCTGTTTTTCTATAGCATTCGTTACCTTAACACAATGCCTGTTCAGTAAAATGAATGGATTTATTTCTTCAGCTAGATATCAAACTCCCCAGAGTTAAAGATTGTTTTACTCAACCCTGTATTTCAGTCTATGTGCTCGACTGTGTGCTCGACTGTATGATTTTCATAGTACATACTTTAAAAATATTTGTGTAATGTCAAGGGAAAACCCCTAAAATCTCCTTTTGTCTATAAGAAAACGGGGCTATGAAAACATCTGTCTCAGGTTGTTGCAGCTATAGATTGCATTTCTCTTTAGATTGCAATCTATTGGTGTTATAAAAATGTCAATGACTCATATTGATAGGTGTCTACAGACAGCATTTTGTTTTGTGAACTTAAGTCAAAATAGTGACTCAGGCTGTTTTGTGAACTTAAGTCAAAATAGTGACTCAGGCTGTTTCAACAGAATTGAAAAATGAAAAAACATGTAGTTAATACACTAGATGAGTCAAATTAAATTTAGGATGAGAAACTGATTTTGAAAGCGTGCATAGTCATTGCCTGCCTGGGATTGTTTTTACAGCATGTAGCGCTGCCCACAAAACAAAAGAATATTTTTTGAGAGCTTTGTAAACTGACTTTTATATTTACCTATTTATTTATTTATTTTTAAATTGAGTTTATTGGGGTGATATTTGTTAATAAGATCCTATAGGTCTCAAGTGTACAATTCTATGATACATGATCTGTATATTGTGTTGTGTGCCCACCACCCAGTCAAATCATCTTTTGTCAACATATATTTGATGCCCTTTACCTTTTACTCCCCCCCAGCCTCTTAACCTCTGGTGACCACCATACTGTTGTCTATGTCAATGAGTTTCAGTTTTATATCCTACATATAAAGGAAATCACATGGTTCTTATGTTTTTCTGACTTATTTCCCTTAGTATAATATTCTCAAGGTCTATCCATGTTATTGCAAATGGCAATATTTCTTCTTTTCTTATGATTTAGTAGTATTTCATAGTATATATGTACCACATCTTCCTTATCCAGTTATCTATTAAAGGACATTTTGGTTGTCTCCATGTCTTGGCCACTGTGGATAACACTGCATGAACGTAGGGGGTGCATTTATATTTGCTAATAAATGCTTTCAAATTTTTTGGGTAGATACCTAGAAAAGAGATTTCACTATTTTTAATGTTTTTTTTTAAATACTTATTTATTTTTTAGAGAGATTAGAAGGGAAAGAGGAAGAGAGGAAGAGAAACATTGATTCGAGAGAGAAAGATTGATTGTTGTCTCTCCTATGCTCCCTGACTGGAGACTGAACCTGCAACCTAGGCACGTGCCCTGCCCGGGAATCAAACCTGCAACCTTTCACTTTGTGGGACAATGCCCAGCTAACTTGAGCCACGCCAGTCAGGGCTATTCTTAATTTGTTGAGGGAGTGCCATACTGGTTTTCATAGTGGCTGTACCAGTTTACACTCCCACCGGCACAACCTTTCCAACACTTGTTAGTTCTTGCCTTGTTGATAATAACCATTCCAACAGCTGTGAAGTGCTACCACATTGTAGTTTTGATTTGCATCTCCCAATGACTAGTGAACTTGAACATCTTTTCATATACCTATTGGTCATTTTATACCTATTTTTGTCAGATCTGCAAAACATAGAATATATTTTTAGGTGTGCCACAGAATTTTAGTAATTGGTTTATGTGTGCCATGAGATGAAAAAGGTTGAAAATCACTGGCGTAGACATATCCAGCTATATGTAGATGTCATAAACCTTGAGTTTTGCAATGAGCTACAACTCTTCACCATTTTTTTCTCTCTGTTTTAAAATTACCTTATTGTTGTTCAATTACAGTTGTCTGTATTTTCCTTCCACCATCCCCTCCCCCACTTCCCCCCACCCCAGCCAAACTCACCTCCCTCCCTTGCTTCCACCCTCCCCCTTGGTTTTGTCCATTTGTCCTTTATAGTAGTTCCTGAAAGCCCTTCTTCCCACTGTCTCCTCCCCCTTCCTCTCTGGGTATTTTAAGATTGTTCTTAATTTCAATGTCTCTGGTTACATTTTGTTTGCTTTTTTCTTTTGTTGATTATGTTCCAGTTAAAGTTCACTGTTTTTTTAAAGATTTTATTTATTTATTTTTAGAGAAAGGGGAAGGGAGGGAGAAAGAGGAGAGAAACATCAGCGTGTGGTTGCTTCTCATGCACCCCCTACTGGGGACCTGGCATGCAACCCAGCATGTGCCCTGACTGGGAATCAAACAAGCCACCCTTTGGTTTTCAGGCCCGCACTCAATCCACTGAACCATACCAACCAGGGCTGCACAGCTTCTATTTGTGGAAAAGAGGCTAATAAATCCCTGGGTCGTAGCTGACTTTTCTAAGGAAATGAAGAAACCAGCAGTAATATGGTATGATTTCCAAATCATGTTTATGGTGTAATTTTTGATTGGTTGGCACTAGGTGGAGCCAAGGAGCCTTGCAGGAAGCTCAAAGGAAATATGAACAAACTACTCTAACCAACCCTCAGATTGTGCTCAAAATAATGTCTCAGTTTGCAGGCCTCATTCAATCCACTGAGCCACACCAGCCAGGGCTTCAAAATAATTTTTAAAGATTATTATTTTTTAAGTTTTGCACTCTGGTACATTATTTGAGTCAGTGATTTAATTGTATTATCCTCCAATTCTTTCTTTTTTTTTTTTGGTCTACTGGTTATCTTATTATTTTTAAAAAGAACAGGTCTTTTTATTTCTTCCAGTTTCCCAATACTTTTCAATATTTAGCTGAAGGCTCAATTTGGTAACTGAGACTCAACATCCCAGATATTTCTCTGCCCCAACTCCCCAACAACCCCACCCTCTCTTTTTTAGTGCAAAGTGCAGAAACCAGGGGTCTAACATGAAAAACAGCTCTGGATTAAGCAGTTGGGAGTTCTCTTTTATCTTACTCTCCCTGTCTGTCTCCACTCTTCTTCTTCCTCCCCACTCCTCCTCTTATTTATTGATTTATTTTAGCTTTTTTTTTTGGTCACAAACAGTGAATACCATCAAATGCAGTTGGTTCACCCTCATAGTTCTGACTGCCTTTGACTTGACTTTTGGCCTTGGTACGTCGCTTACTCCTTTTAGGCTTTAGTGTTTTCATCTGTAAAATGGGGGGAATGGGTGTTGACTTGAAAGAACATTTGTATTTTGATTTTTTATAATTTTGCTTCCTAAATTCTTCTGCTCTGTGTCATTGTCTGGTTCTGCATGTCTGTATCTAGTCCATGTTCTTGACTTTAATTTGATGTTGATAAATTATGGACTTTTCTCACATAGCCATTGATTACAGAGTACTAGAGACCTGTAATGTGCCCTCTTTCTTGTCAGCAGTTTATTGTCACTGTCTAGGAATAAGTTCTTTATGGGATATGGTTAATATTAAGTCTGTTCAGTCCAATTAAAGGAATATAATAATAAAATTCATGTTTCCTTATATTGACACCCTAGGTTTTTTCCTTTATAATTAGTTTAATGAGGCAGCTGATGTGGCCTCTAGTTATTTTAGTAGAATATGTGATAATCTCCTTGCAGAGAAGCATTTTACTCTGTCACGTTTAATCCTTCATAGTAAGATTATTACACAGGAAAATGGAACAAACCTCAACTTTTTATAATATCATTCACCCTGGGTGGGATGTTGGACCAAATCAGTTCTAGTAGCTTTCCCTAATATCAGTGTTCATAGCAACTAATAAATGGTTTTTAAATATCATTTCTACATGGTAGATACTATATGTAATTGGTAAAAAGCAGATGATGATACTTCAAAGGCTAAACTTGTACATGTTTATAAATAAAAATAGTACCATCAGCTAGACTAATAATTTTCCTAATGTGTTTCTTGATACATGAATCCTGAGAAAATTGCTTAATAAAATGATTTGGTGATTAAATAACTAAGAAAACACTGCATATTATGTATGGGGTTTCACAGTGAACAGCATATTAAAGGCACTGATAATGCTGGCAGTATCCATTCTTATTTGACTTTCACCCACCATTTCCATTTTTATGATTTTTTCTTCCCAAAATACTGTATAGAGTTTGAGATCCATAGACCATATCTTACACACGATCTCTTATTCTTAAAATTTTCTTCAGGGCAGGTGTTTTTATTAATTTTGTACAATATCCAGTATTAATATTTAACCTGAGGACCAGGAAACAATATTCACATTTAACTACTTTTTGACTTTACTTAGTAGTAAATAAAAGTGAAATTATAGTTGGAAATTGCATTTTGAAATTGTTGTTTCTTTTATTTTTATTTATTTTTAATTTTTACATCACTTTTTAAATTTTATCTTTAACTATTTTTTATTGATTATGCTATTACAGTTTTTCCCTTTTATCCCCCCTCTGCCCTGCCCTCCCAACCCTCCTGCTTCCCCCACCTTAGTTCAGGTCCATGGGTTGTATATGTAAGTTCTTTGAGTCCTCTGTTTCCTATACCATTTTTTAATTTTTTTTTAATTTATTTTTTTCTAATTTTATTTTAATCATTGTTCAAGTACAGTTTTCTGACCTTTACTCCTATCCCAGCCCTCCCACCCACCCTTCCCCACCTCCCTCCCATTTCTACTCCCTCTAGTTTTTGTCCATGTGTCCTTTATAGTTGTTCCTGTAAACCCTTCCCATTCTCCCCTGAAATTCCCCTGAAATTCCCTCCCCTCTCCCCTTTGGTCACTGTCATCCTGTTCTCTATTTAAGTGTCTTTGCCTATATTATGCTTGTTCGTTTGTTTTGTTGTTTAGGTTCCTGTTAAAGGTGAGATCATATGGTATTTGTCATTCACTGCCTGGCTTATTTCACTTAGTACAATGGTTTCCAGCTCCATCCATGCTGTTGCAAAAGGTAGGTGCTCCTTCATTCTTTCTGCTGCATAGAATTCCACTGTGTAAATATACCATATTTTTTGATCCACTCATTTACTGATGGGCACCTAGGTTGCTTCCAGCACTTGGCTATTGTAAATTGTGCTGCTATGAACATTGGGGTGCATAGGTTCTTTTGGATTGGTATTTCAGGGTTCTTAGGATATAATTGCAACAGTGGAATTGCTGGGTCAAAAGGCAGATCCATTTTTAGTTTTCTGAGGAAATTCACACTGTTTTCCATAGTGGCTGTACCAGTCTGCATTCCCACCAACACTGCACTAGGGTCCCCTTTTCTCCATAACCTTTCCAACACTTGTCGTTTGTTGTTTTGCTTATGATGGCCATTCTGACTGTTATGAAGTGGTATCTCATTGTGGTTTTAATTTGCATCTCTCTCATAGCTAGCGATATTGAGCATCTTTTCATGTGTCTCTGGATCCTCTGTATGTCCTCCTTGGAGAAGTGTCTATTCAAGTCTTTTGCCCAATTTTTTATTGTGTTGCTTATCTTCTTAGAGTGGAGTTGTGTAAGTTCTTTATATATTTTGGAGGTTAAACCCTTGTCTGAGGTATTATTGCAAATGTTTTCTCATACGGTTGGTTCTCTTTTTATTTTAATACTGTTTTCTTTAGCTGTTCAGAAGGTTTTTATTTTGATGAGATCCCATTTGTTTATTCTTTCCTATATGTCCCTTACTCTAGGGGACATATCAGTGAAAATATTGCTGCATGAAATATCTGAGATTTTCCTGCCTATGTTCTCCTCTAGGACTTTAATGGTATCACAACTTAAATTTAAATCTTTTATCCACCTTGAATTTATTTTTGTGTCTGGTGTAAGTTGGTGCTCGAGTTTCATTTTTTTGCATGTAGCTGTCCAGCTCTCTCAATACCATTTGTTGAAGAGGCTACTTTTACTCCATTTTATGTTGCTGCCACCTTTGTGGAATATTAATTGACCATAGAGACTTGGGTTTATTTCTGGGCTTTCTGTTCTGTTCCATTGGTCCATGTGCCTGTTTTTATGCCAGTATCAGATTGTTTGATTACAGTGGCCTTGTAATACAGTTTAGTATCAGGTATTGTGATCCCTCCTACTTTACTCTTCTTTCTCAAAATTGCAGCAGCTATTTGGGGTCATTTATGGTTCCATATAAATTTTTGAAGTGTTTGTTCTAAGTCTGTGAAATATGCCATTGGTACTTTAATAGGTATTGCATTGAATGTGTAAATTGCTTTGGGTAGTATGGACATTTTGATTATGCTAATTCTTCCAATCCATGAACACGGTGTATGTTTCAATTTGTATCTTCCTTGATTTCTGTCTTCAGTGTTATGTAGCTTTCTGAATACAGGTGTTTTACCTCTTTGGTTAGGTTTATTCCTAGGTATTTTTCTTTTTGCTATATCAAATGGGATTTTTTCTTGATTTCTGCTTGTGCTGTTTCATTGTTGGTGTACAAAGATTCCTTTGATTTCTGGATATTGACTTTGTATCCCACTGTTTTGCCAAATTCATTTATTCAGCCAAGCAGTTTTTTTGGCTGGGCCTATAGGATTTTCTATGTACACTATCATGTCATCTGTAAGCAGTGAGAGTTTTGTTTCCTCCTTTCCGATTTGGGTGCCTTTTATTTCCCTTTCTTGTCTGATCACTGTGGCTAAAACTTCCAATACTATGTTGAATAGAAGTGGTGAAAGTGTACAACTTTGTTTTGTTCCTGATCTTAGTGGAAAAGATTTTAGTTTTTGCCCATTGAGTATGATGTTGGCTATAGGTCTCTCATATATGGCCTTTATTACATTGAGGAATACTCCCTCTATTCTCACTTTGCTGAGTATTTTTATCATAAATGGGTGCTGTACTTTATCAAAACTTTTTCTGCATCTATTGATATGATCATGTGATTTTTGTCTTTGCTTTTGTTTATGTGATGTATTACATTTACTGATTTGTGAATGTTGTACCATCCTTGCATCCCTGGGATGAATTCTACTTGGTCATGGTGTATGATCTTTTTAATGTATTGTTGGATGCAGTTTGCCAATATTTTGCTGAGGATTTTAGCATCTATATTCATCAGTAATATTGGCCTGAAGTTTTCTTTTTTTGTTGTGTCTTTGTCTGGTGTTGGGATTAGGATGATGCTGGCCTCATAAAAAGAGTTTGGGAGTCTTCCATCATTTTGGATTTTTTGGAATAGTCTGTGAAGGGTAGGGGTTA
>PVIA01016561.1:0-18449 GCA_004024845.1 Tonatia bakeri | reverse complement strand
AGATTCAGGAAAAAGAAAAGGAGAGGCAGGGGAAGCGAGTGGAGAAGGGTGCAGGCCAGGGTGAGACTTTGGGAACAGAACAGGCTGTGGTGGCTCGGTAAGGCGGGTGCCTTCAAAGCCTCGAGAATAGGAAGGGCCACCCGGAATCGTCCCCTACCAGCCCCCTGAGTCTGGTCCCCGCTTCCAGTCCGGAGGGTCAGGCCTAGGTCCAGCAGCCTCCGCATGATCTTTTCTCTCCCGGCTCCTAGGGGACCACAAGGCGCGGTGACACCCGGGTGGGGAGGCCCCCAGGGGTGCGCCAGTCCGGGACTATCTGGGCGCTCTGGGCCAGGCTTTCCAGCTCGCCGGGCCTGACCTGTCAGGCGGATTATCTTCGAGGGAGATTAATAGGGGAGGCGGGCTGCAATAATAATCGTTTTGTTTGATGTGACAACTCTGATAGGCGTTGATTTACTTACAAACTGATAGGCTTTTAATTGAGCGCCTCCGCCGAGCCCGAGATGAAAGGGAAGCGGCGGTGAAAGGCGGCCCGCCTGCCCTCCGGCCTCAATACTGATTAGCCATCTCGACAGTGAATAGTTCAAGGCATTTTCAAACTTTTTGCCTCAACTCTCTCTCCTTCTTTTTCCTCCCATCCCCTCCTCAAATATCTGCCATGCCCACCCTTTTTTAGAGAAGACAAATCATTTCCACTGTGTGCAAATAAAATCCACAGGACATCCACGCCAACCGCCGCTGGGGGTTGGAGGCATTAGGCCTAGCTCGGAGTAATTAATAACCCCACAACCCCACAGCCAGCTCGGCGTTGGGGGATTTGGCCTCCCTGGCGACATGCGTCTGCTCGGATGCTGGAACCTCCCAAAAGCCCGGTGCGCGCAGGCCTCCAGGCGCCCCCGTGCGCTCGGACCCTCGGAGTTGGGTTTGGGGGAGAGGGAGTGTAGGCTGACCACCACCCGCAAGCGCGCAGCACCGTTCAGGCATGCGAGAGTGTGTCGCCACACCGCGGCACATCCATTCCGTGGGACACAGGGGCCACTCTACGGTTACCCCACGTTTTGGGTGCTGGGACTGCCGCACCCAATTCCAGCAGAGGGAAGGAACTGGGTCTGGAGACAGAGGTGAAGGGGTTGGGGGTACGCCCCTGGTCACCTTCAGCTATGGCCACCGCCCCCAGCATTCAGCATCCGGGCCTCACCGGGAGGCCGTGGCGGCCCACGGCCCACTGCTGGGCTCGCAGAGCTGGGAGCTCCACAGCTGATCCGGGCTGACTCCTGGACAGCCGTGCACTCATTGACACAGACAGACACTAACTCGCCCGCAGGATATAAGAGGCTTCACAGACGCGCTCCCCAACCGAGAGAGTTTAGGACTGCCTGGGACTTGCTCCCCAAAGATGGTCAAGACAACCTCCCCAACCTTTCTTGTGGCCTTGCCACCGTCTCCCAAACTCACCTTCCTCTGTTGTTGCAAGGACACTCCAAACACCCTGAACGCAGGTGTGTTCTTCTGCCTACACACACGCACACAGGCACACACCAACAAACAGCAGTCCAAAACACAAACCGCCTTGCTCGCTTCTTCTCCAAATTATCTTTAGTCCAGTTACCATCTCATGAACTTTACCAACCTGAAGAATCGAGGGATGAGATCGGAACACAGAAAATGAATGCCTACAAGAAAATTCTAAAACTCACCCCGTAAAGTTCTCCGTACCTTTGCGGAGGAGACAGGACAAAAATGGGGGAGAGGGGGTGGTTAAAGAGGAGAGGGCGAGCATGCCCAGGGCAGGTCCGAAACCCGACCCTCGAGTGCACGGGTCTCTGCGCCTGGGGAACACGGGTGGAAGCTGGTGTCCAGGCCCAGCCTCCGCCCCTCGCGCGGGTACAGACTGGCTCCTGGCTCCCAGCGCTCCCTGCCCCGCCATTTATCAAAAGGATTGACAACAAAAGAAGAGCCGGAGCGGAAAAGTGGGGGAGGGGAGATTCAAAGTCTTCGAAGTCGTTCCGAGTAAGGGGGTGTGTCCTCCTCTCGCCCCCCTTTCAATTTCTGCGACTTTCTGAAGGTGACCCCCGAACTCGCTCCAAATGCTATCAAAACCCTGACAACTCACACAGCAGCACAGGCATACATATACACTTGTGCACCCAGAATCAGTTGCACGGAGACACGCACAGCGCCTCCCCTTTTCCTTCCAAACAGCCCGAGTGACGGTGCAAATCGAGGGGAACGCGGCAGTCCCGCTCCGCTTCCCTGGAAGAGCCCTCGTTCCCACAGGCAGCCGCCCCTCCCTCCCTAGCTCCTTCACTCTGCTTCCCCAGCGCAGGTCAGTCCCAGCTACGAGTTCCAATAAATTCGAGCGAGCAGAGCAGAGTAACCCCTGCTACTAAGCGCGCTGGGACGGCGCGCAGTGGGGGAGGCCTGGGCTGGAGGCCTGAGTGAGTCTGAGACTTATCTTCCCCATACGCCCACGGTCGGGCCTCTTCTTCGCAGGCTCTCGGCCCTAGCCACCGTCAGATGGGGTTCAAAGAATTGAGGGGGATACCCTATCATTGACCTCCAGGACTCGTCACGTTGGAGATGTGGCTCCTAGGAAACAGTCTCTGAGTTTGGGGTCAGGGCACTACGGAGGCCCGCGTCCGCGGCAGGCTAGCAGCCTGGCATCCGCACACTACATGACCCCGAGGGAATATCCTAGGCGAGGAAAAAAAAATTTCCCGTGCGAGACATCACCGCCTCTGGTCTCGGGTACCCAGAGTCGCTCCGAACTCCGCGGCCCCAACGGATCGAAGTCCCCAAGGGTGAAGGGTGTATCTCTGTCTCCGACCTCGAAGAGGCGAGGCGCGCACCCCAGGCCTGCGCACCCCTCGCAGCACCCTGTCCGCACCTGCGCACTTGACTCTCACTATTCATTTTCTTGACACCAAGCGCCTCCTTCCCCCGTTTCATTCTTTTTCTTAGAGCCCCCGCCCCGCCCATCCCAGGAGGCTGCTCCTCTTTCCTCCTCCTCCGGTCCCCCCGCCCCGCATCTCTTCCTTCCTCTGCGTCTCTCTCTCTCCCTTTTCCCCTTCAAGTCGCACCCGCCTTGTAATCAGCAACAAAAGCTGACATAAATCACGGGCGGATTGACAAGAGCTGACAAATAACTGATTGATTGCGGTCGAGGAACATTGACAATTGATGGAGGGGTAGAGATGCCCAGAGAACTTGGCGGGGTTGGGGGAGGGACGGGCGACGAGAAGACAGGGTGGCCGGGGAGAGTGAGAAGTGGGGGCTGAGTGTGAAACAGAGGAAACATGTGACCCTCGCTCCTGCCCCAATCTGCGAGTCTCCGGACGTCACGTGGCCGGGGAGGGCGGGGAGCCCCGAGCACAACTCGGAGAAAAACCACCACCGCTGCCCACCTAGCTTCTGGTTTCTCTACCTTCAAATCTCGAGAAATCAAATCGGGCGGGCGGACTTCCTCCAGCACCCGGTCCCCACCTTTCCTTACCCTGGCGGCCGCGCCGCGAGAGAGTTCGGTTACCGAGGGAGAGAGTATATGTGGTGTCCGGGTCCCTGTGAGACCCCGGACTTGACAGCCCGGCTGTCGTCCCAAGTCCTGCGGGAGCTGCGTTTGATCACCACCTTAATCTGTTCCTCACACGCACCCTCTTGCAAAAGGAGGCTTCAGTTTATTTTCGAGCTGGGAAAAGGAAGGACGACGAGGAGAAAAAAGGAGGGAGGCGGTAGATAACAAACGTAGAATAAAAGTCCAGCTCCCCCTCGGAGCGAAATCCAGGGAGGGGACGAGCCGCGGGAGTGGGGGGAGGCGGCGAAGAGGGAGCTGCCCATTAAAACCTGCGCTGAGAGTCCAGGCGGCGGCGGCGGCGCGGGACGCGTCACATCCCCTTGACCCTCCAATCACCTCGGGCTCCCATTTGATTGGAAGGCGGCAAAGGCTTTAATCTCCCCCTCGGTGTAGCTGCTTTTGAAGTGAGTTTCCTCGCCAGAGACCCGGCTGGACAGGCAGCGGCTCACACCGCCGAGAGCAGCGCCAGCGCCGGGCCGCTCGTAAGCAGCGCAGGGGCACAGCCCGAGGCGGACACGGCGAGCCGCCCGGCAGTCCCGCGATCGGGCCGGCTCCTCCCGGTCGGCCACGGCTCCGCTGCGGGCCACCCAGGATTATTCGCCGCTGGCTCTAGGCGCCGAGAAGGCGCGCTGGGCGCCCGTGGCCACTGCGCCAGCTCCTCCTCCTCCTGCTGCTCCTGCTCCCCGGGCGAGCGCGCAGCCCGGAGCCCGCCCCCCGCTGCTCTCATGCGCGCGGGTGGGTCATGAGCACAGCGCCCTCGCTTTCTGCCGTAAGAAGCAGTAACCACAGCGGCGGCGGAGGCGGCAGTGCGGACCCTGCCTGGACCAGCCCGCTCTCTGGAAATAGCTCCGGCCACGGCCCAGGCTCGTCCCCGGCCGGCAGCACCAAGCCTTTTGTGCACGCGGTGCCTCCCTCTGATCCTCTCCGCCAAGCTAACCGACTGCCCATCAAGGTGCTGAAGATGCTGACCGCACGGACTGGCCACATTTTGCACCCTGAGTACCTGCAGCCCCTGCCTTCCACTCCCGTCAGCCCCATCGAGGTAAGGACCCTCTCCTTGGATCGTGCTGGATTGGGACCACCACCCTGGCTGCCGCTTCACGGAATTTCTTTCTCTCCGGATCTGGGGGTGGAAGTTGGTAGCCGAGGAAGTGGGTGTCAAGTGATTCAGCTCCGGGATGGAGAGAGAGGATAGGGCTCCCGCACCTTAAAACTAGGGCAGAAAGAGGGGAGGAGGTAGACTGGAGTGTGAATGTTAGGAGACAGGGCAGCCACAACTTGTTTCTCTCTTTGGTATTAAAGCCCCGACCCCGACCCAGACCAACTCACTTTCTGCCCGGAAGACGGACGGGAGCCCGAAATTCGGTTCCAAAGGCGCAGTCCTCGAGTTCCCCAGAAGCTGATATTTGTGCACGGCCTCTGAGGCGCAAACCGCCTGAGCCATTACTCCAAAGAATTAGGGATGGGGTGGGAGATGTGCAGTTCTGAGACTAGGAGTCAGAAACCCAAATGTTTTGTGAGTGTTTTAAACCCAGTTTAGCGCTTGGAAAGGACGTGAAAGATCCTGGGGCGGGGGGGGGGGGTCCTGCTACCTTTCTCAAGGGCGAGTGCGTGTGTAGAGGTGTAGAGGAGGGTGCCGCCTAGAATTGCGCCTCAGGGCTGGGAGGGTCTTCGCAGGCCGTGGCGGAGGGGTGTTTGAATCCTAGAAGCCAGGATTCTAAAGGATTTCCCCTTCTTTCTTTTCACACCGGTCCCCACCACCTCCTGCGTCTGGCCCCGCAGCTCGACGCTAAGAAGAGCCCGCTGGCGCTGTTGGCTCAAACATGCTCGCAGATCGGGAAGCCCGACCCCTCGCCTTCCTCCAAACTCTCCTCCGTCACTTCCAACGCGGGCGGCGCCGGCGGCGCCGGCGGCGGCGCCGGGGGCGACAAGGACGGAAAGTCGGGGCCCCTCAAGCTGAGTGACATCGGCGTGGAGGACAAATCGAGTTTCAAGCCGTACTCCAAACCCGGCTCGGATAAGAAGGAGCCGGGAGGCGGCGGAGGAGGAGGCGGTGGCGGCGGGGGTGGCGGCGGGGGGGTTTCAGCGGAGAAGTCCGGATTCCGAGTACCGAGCGCCACCTGCCAGCCATTCACGCCCAGGACAGGCAGCCCAAGCTCCAGCGCCTCGGCCTGCTCACCAGGAGGCATGCTGCCTTCGGCCGGGGGCGGCCCGGAGGGCAAGGATGACAAAAAGGACCCCGACTCGGGCGGCAGCAGTGGCGGCAGCAAGGGCTCCGGAGCCGCCTCGGCCGAAGGGGCACCCACGGGGCTGGCACACGGCCGGATTAGCTGCGGCGGCGGGATTAATGTGGACGTGAACCAGCACCCAGATGGGGGTCCCGGGGGCAAAGCTCTAGGCTCGGACTGTGGCGGCTCCTCGGGCACCAACTCCGGCTCGGGCCCCAGCGCACCCACCTCCTCCTCGGTGCTGGGCTCTGGGCTGGTGGCTCCAGTGTCGCCCTACAAACCAGGCCAGACAGTGTTCCCTCTGCCTCCCGCGGGCATGACCTACCCGGGCAGCCTGGCTGGGGCCTACGCCGGCTACCCGCCCCAGTTCCTGCCACACGGCGTGGCGCTCGACCCCACCAAGCCGGGCAGCCTGGTGGGGGCACAGCTGGCGGCGGCTGCAGCGGGCTCTCTGGGCTGCAGCAAGCCCGCTGGCTCGAGCCCCTTGGCCGGGGCCTCGCCTCCTTCCGTGATGACAGCCAGCTTGTGCCGGGACCCGTACTGCCTCAGTTACCACTGCGCCAGCCACCTGGCCGGGGCTGCGGCGGCCAGCGCGTCGTGCGCCCACGATCCGGCCGCTGCAGCGGCGGCACTCAAGTCCGGATACCCGCTGGTGTACCCCACGCACCCGCTGCACGGCGTGCACTCGTCGCTAACGGCTGCGGCCGCCGCGGGCGCCACACCGCCCTCCCTGGCTGGCCACCCCCTCTACCCGTACGGCTTCATGCTCCCTAACGACCCACTCCCCCACATCTGCAACTGGGTGTCGGCTAACGGGCCGTGCGACAAGCGCTTCGCCACGTCCGAAGAGCTGCTGAGCCACTTGAGGACCCATACGGCCTTTCCCGGGACGGACAAACTGCTGTCGGGCTACCCCAGCTCGTCGTCCCTGGCCAGCGCCGCGGCGGCCGCCATGGCTTGCCACATGCACATCCCCACGTCGGGCGCTCCGGGAAGCCCCGGGACGCTGGCGCTGCGCAGCCCCCACCACGCGCTGGGACTCAGCAGCCGCTACCACCCCTACTCCAAGAGCCCGCTCCCCACCCCCGGCGCCCCGGTGCCGGTGCCCGCAGCCACCGGACCCTACTACTCCCCTTACGCCCTCTACGGACAGAGACTGACCACGGCCTCCGCGCTGGGGTATCAGTGAGGGAGGGTCGAGAAGGCTAGCGAGGGAGAGGAAGGAGCTGGGGGAGGGGCGGGACCGGGGGAAGCTATGTCACCCGCGAGTGGGGACGACCCGGGCCAGGAAACGAAAACGTGTATACCGTATCTATCCACCCGAGACAGCGACCGAGACCCGGTGGGAAACTCCCGTTGGCCCCGCCTCACCTCCCCACCCAAACTTTATAAAAGTTGAAAAGAATATCATTTGACTTTTTATAGAAAGAGAAGGAAAAGTAATTGAGAAAGTGTTCATCTGAGGACTGCGCCGGTGGACACTGGTATTTATTTATGTTAGCTCCAAGCGGACCCGTGGTTCTAAAGTGCATTATTTAGTTTGAGCTCCGTAGGTAAAAAGGAAGGGGGAATTAAAACTTGAGGGTGAAAATGGAAAACAAACCCTCCCGTCCCTTGTAGATTATAAATAAATACAAAACCGCCACAGAACTAGAGGTCTTCTCTTTAATGTTACTTTGAAATTGCTATGATTGTATTGTACGTTCTTATTTAATGTCTGATTGAAATACAATTTACATGCATGTTTGTTACAAAAAATGAAAAACAAAACGAGTCACAATTTGTCAGCTCTGATTTCAAATTGCAATTATTTTTAAGGTGTATACCATCAGAAGAGAATGGGTATTTTTTTGTATGTATTCTGGAAGAAAACAAAAAAAAGGAAAAACAATTCTATTCCAAAACCTCATTTGCCTTATTTTGTTCTTTAAAAGGAACACTTAACTATTTTTAATTTTTAAGTCCACCCGCTGAGAAGGGGACAAGTAAGGTTTACGTCATGTACTAAAATAATAGACAATGTATCGCTTTAAAGATTAAAATTCCGTATATTTGATGTATTAAAAGGTTTTACTTCTTATTACCATCTTTTTTGCTTCTGTGGTTGGAAAGAAAGGAGAGCACGGCGGCCGCAGTGGGTTCCAGGGCCTGCGCCCGCGACTCCCCGGCCGCGGCCGCGTTTCCGACGGTTTTGTTGTGATTTGCAGGAAAAGGCAAAGGCTTCGGAAGGGCTGGCCAGCAGTGGGGTTTGTCTTAGGAAAACTATTTTTCAAGGAGGTATTTCACAATTTGAAAAGATATTATCCTTAGCTATCGCTCATTTCGTTTTTAATTTTCTCTCAGCAGCCTGTTTATTAAAAGTGAAAGAAAAATGGTTTTTAAATTTTTCCTCTTGAGATTTTTGGGAGTTGGGGTTTCGTTTTGAGCAGAGAGCAAGCGCAGGCCCGGACTCGCCCTCCCGGACTTGGCCCTGGGGAGACGCCGCGGCCCGCTGTTGCACCCTTTGCTTCCCAAGCGTCGCGGTGTTCGGGCCCCGCAGCCGGGACAGACCAGGGGACAGAGGACGCTGGGGAGCCTGTCTCCCAGGGCTAGGGAGAGCGCGCCGCAGCCCTCTTATCGCGGGGGAAAGTGAGTTCGCTGTCCTTTTCTTCTGGCTGCCTTGGGCCAGAGATGGCCGCCAGCCGAGCCCCCACAACGCCCCTTCTCCCCGAGGTCCTTCCTCTCCGAGGAGTCCGGACTCGCGGCCGGCCGGCGCCCCGGCTGTTTTTCCGCGTGCCGACTTCTCCGCGGCCGGCGCTCCATCCCAGTCTGTGCCGCAGGAGAGCGCGCCAGGACGCGGGACCCGGACGCCCCTTTAAACTCAACCCCGCGAGGGTCCTGGCGCTCATTCTCAGCCTCGCGGGGCGACCGGGTGGGCGCCGAGTGCGGTCCTGAGCTTCGAGCTGCGCTCGGCAAAGCCGCGGTGGGACCCTCCGTCCCGGCGCGGGTCCCCGCCGTGCGCACCTCTCCCTTCTCCGCGTTTGGGCGGCGGGACAGAGCTGTCTGAAGCGCCAGTGGCGCCACGCAGAGAAGAGCCCTAATCGTTCGGCGGGGGGGCATTGTTTTGGGCATGCCCCCCCTCCCCCTCTGTCACATACACAAGCTCCTACTGCAGGCCTGGGCGTGACTGTGGTCTGGTGGCTGTTTGGGCGCTCACCCTCCAGGTCCGCGGGAGCTCTGGGCCCAGAGCGCGCCTTTCCTGAGATCCCGGGACCACGGAGTCGCGTCGCCGAGTGCGCACTCCGAACTCCCCTCTCCCTGGGGTCGGGCCGCTCTGGGTTCTTCCAGCCACCGACCCTCCTCGGCGCCGAACTCCTGCTGCCTCGGGAGTCTCACTGCCGCGCAGAGGCCGCCCTCGGCCTCCAGCCTCGGTCGGCCCACCGCGCCGCTCCCGCCGCCATTTGCTCAGAGGTTGGTGACTTTGAAATTTTCCACCTCTTCCCAGGGTGCGCCTCACGGGTGCGGGGCCTTTTCCCGGGTTGCACGCAAAGCAGCCCCGGCGACCTCCGGGACGCGGCGGGAGCTCCCAGGCCTCCGCCTGGAGAGGACTTAGCGGAGACTCCGGCTCGGACGCCGACACCCAGAGGAGGGCAGCCTCTGGCGCCTCCGAACCTCCAGCCCGGACCCCCGACTCCGGAAAAGGGAGCCGGCGTCCGAGGAGGACCATGGCTGGCGGTGTCTGGGGACGCCGCAGCGCTGCGCCCACTCCGGTCAGGCTAAGTGAGGCTCGGTTGGGCCTGGCTGGGCCTTAGCTCATCGAGAGCCCGGCCCGTGGAGAAGCTTGTCCCCCCGACCGGGCTCTCAGACAGACAGCACCCCCGCTGCGAAGTGCGAGGGGCGGACATTCGAGGAGGTTGTGTGGCCCGAGTCGCGACCACCTCGCACCCCGCGGCCTGGGACGGGAAAGCCGGGCCCTGGCTCACCCGCTCACCAGCACCAGCCGCGCGCCTCCCGCTGCACACCCTCACCCTTCTTCCCCGCGCGTCGTCAAACGGGGGTTCTTGGGCCGCCACGCCTCGGACGCCACGCCCGCGCGGGTTCGGGCGGAGACGCATCTAGAAATTCCCCAGCCCCAGGATTTCTGGGACCGGCAGGGGGGCAGACTGGGCACGTTTGTGCCTTTGTGCCCACTCCTGGTATTTCATTAACAAAAATCAAAACCAAACTCCTTAAAATTTTAATGAGACCTCCTTCCTGCAGTAACCACTCAGTGGCAGCAAAATTCCGGGACTGGGGGCCCGAGGGCTGGGGGGAGAATTCATCCCTCGACGTGTTGGACAGAGCTAAGTCATCTTGGGCGCAGGGTTAGAGAAGAGAGGGTACCGATATGTGCTGAGGGTTGAGGCCGAGGAGCGAGCGCCCTCGGGGAACAAACGCCTCTCCCCGCCGCGCGCCCGGGCTCCCTCGGCCTTTCTCCTGAACTGCCGAGGGATGCGGGCACACCGGTCTGCGGCAGCTGGTCCCCGAGCGGAGCGCGGCATGTCCGCCAGGCGGCGCTGCAGAGTCCCATGGAGCAGAGGAGGCCGGAACCTTGGCCGGTGCGCAGGCCCCCTGAGTGGTCGCCCTGGGATCCGGCGCCTCCACCTTCGCTCGGCTTTGGAGCAGTGTTCCAGAGTGTCCTCCTTGCTGCTCGCAGGAGTGCTACGAACCATGCCCTCTGAGCTTCTCCACCTGCTCTAGCTTCTACAGTTGGGTTCTTCTTGCTTTCTTTCCCTATCCGAGAGGAGTTGACCCAGGTGTCACGACCACTCCCCAATCCTGAGAGCTCCCACTGCCACCCAGCAGGTTCCAGTAGGTCACCTTGTCTGTCATACTGAAGTGGTCCCCACGCATTCATACATTCATTCACTCACCCACTGATTATTTCCTAGGGCCTACCCCTTTATTGAGCACCGTCCCTCTTTTTACCAGCCCCTGACACAAATGGAGAACTGGAGACTAAGTTCAGGAAGCCAGTGGCAAGGCCAGCAGAAGCCCTTTCCCTCCATTCAGTCCCTGCCCCCATTTGTACCTCTGGTGGTGACACTGAGTGATTCTGGTGTCTTTATGTTGGGTAGCTTTTAAGCTGTAAGGAAAGGTAGACAAAAAAGCCCTTCTAGCTAATGAACCACCTGTGCTTTGGAAAAGTTGCCCAGAAATTGAGGCCTGTCCCTGAGACACCATCTGATGTCCTCTCATGTGCATATTGGCTTAGAGTCTTCACTCACTGTGGCTGGAGGCCTTGTGGTGCTCAGAGTGACTGCGAAGCTCAGGCTGACCTACTTCTGTTGTGGACTGCAACCAGGTGCACATTCCTGTGTTAATCATTGCATTCAAACTTCACAGCAATCCCACGAGGTCCTTAGAGTCTTCATCTCAACTCTATAGATGAGGAAACTGAGGCTCAGCCAGGGAAGGACAGGAGCTTGCAGTCACGTACTAGTCAGACATGGAGTTTATGCAGAGAGTCTCACCTTGGCTGCTCTCAATTGAGAAGGTTTCAAACATAATAATACCTGGGAACTAGAGGTTCTGTTTTAGCTGAGAGAGAGGGTAATGGACATGATTTTGTTATTGTTGTTCTTTAAGATTTCACTTTTGTTGTTATTATTATTATTTTACTTTTCATTATAGAGATTTCCAAACATGCAGGTGAGGTCACCCAGAACCAGATGTAGAGAAAATGGTATAATAGACCTCCTTAAACTCACCACACAGTCTCGTGGTTAACTGTATTTCCTCTTGACCCCCTCCAACTTTCTTCCCCCCATTATTCTGAAATGAATGCAGACATCTTATCATTTTACTTCCTGAAGTGTTTGTCACTTCCAACCGAAGTCTGAGCCAATCCAGGGCTCATCGCTCCACCCTGCCTCAGTTGTGGCTTGGTGGGGTAAGGACATTGTTCGAGTTTAGTGAGTACACAGCGAAGCTGGGATTTGAACCCATTTCTATCAGACCCAGAGCCCAAGTACTTCGCCATATGCTATGCTAGGAATCCCAAAGCCGCAGGGATAGGAGCCCTCCCCACCCAGTGTGACCCCAGGGCTTGCTCAAGAGGTGTCTGGTTGTAAAAAGACTCCTGAGCCCCTGGGTGACAGCAGTGCCTGATAAAGACACCCACAGCACAAGGGACATTGTGACAGTGAGAACAACTTAAAGCCACATGGTGCAGTAGAAAGAGTACAAATTTGTGGAAAGGCTGTTCTAAATCAAAATTTGGCTCCACTACTGGCTCAACTCTGGGCCTTGGTTTTCTCATCTGTAAAATGGGGACATTGATACCAACCTAATAGTGTTATTGTGGGGCTCAAATGAAATAATACATGAGAAGACTACTGTCTGCCCTGTCCTGGCTCTTAGTAAAGACAGATTTGTTTTCTTCTTTTCTTCCCAAAGTCTCATTTTATTATCACCAGAACTAACTGTGGGGTACAGGCTCAGATTCTTACTCTACCACCTAGCCATCAGAATGTCTGTAATTATGATTTATCCTCTGATCTGGCCCCTATTTGTCTGTCCTACCTTGTCTCACCAATCTTCACGGTTTAGTTATCTGCCAGCCAGCTAGCTCCTCAACACCTTGGCTGGTGGTACTCATCATATACTCCTTCCCTGGAATGACTTCCACCCAACCTTTCCCTCAAAGCTCATCTCTTCCAGGAAGCCCTCTGGGTTTTTCCCCACCACACACTGATCTTTCCCTCACTTTGCATTCCCTTGGTACTTACTGCAAAGGCAGAGGGTAGAGGTATAAAGACGACTGGACTAGGGGCGAGCACACTTAGGTTTGAGTGGTACCCCTTCATAGCTGTGTGACCATGGACAAGTCACTATGGTCTCTATGAAACTGGGCTCCAAAACTGATCAAGGATTTAGCATACCATAGGTGTGCAGCACATTTACTGACAATAATAGTGTTAATAAGTAGCATGCATTGCACACGTACTTTCCAGGAACTCATCTAGTCCTATTACTATCACTATCCTCATTTGGCAGGTGAGGAAATTGGGACCTGGAGAGAAATAACATGTCTGTGTTCCAGAGCTCACATCCTTAGTCACTGTGCTACACTGTGCTCGTCCTGTGCCTGGGGTCTTTGTCCTCTGCCTTCTTTTCCTAACTTCCAGCAACTCAAAACTTCTGCTTCAGATCTCAGGCCAGGGCTACCTCCTCCCGAAAGCCCCCTCCCCCATCATTCCCACTGGATCCATTGCCCTTCTCTTGCTCCTGTAGCACCTGTCCCTCCCACCATCATACTCTCTTTACATTTGCCTAATGCCCTGGAATCTGAGACTCTGGGAAAGAGGGACTATCTCCTATACTTATTTCTACATAGTAGGTGTTCAATAAACATTAGAAGAAAGGAGGGAAATGGAAGGAAAGAAGAGAGGGAGAGATAAGGGGAAAGACAGAGGGACAAAAAAACAAAAGACAGAAGGAAGGGAGATGGGAAAGAATTAGGCCCTCTTGGGCAAGACGATTCTTCCGGAGAGAGCAGGAGGAAAGTGGTAGTGGCCTTAGAGGAACTGGAAACGTCTTTGCCCACAGCACAGAACCAGGGGCTGGGTGAGCTTCCATGCTCAGTTAGGAACTACACTTGCTGACAATAACAATGAGCCTAAATAGTGGCTTAAAGAAGATAAATGTTCTTTTCTCTCAGTCTGGAGGTGATCAGTTCAGGCTAAGAATGGCTCTCAATCATCAGAAATGTAGGTTTCTTATGTTTACAGCTGTGCTAGCCCAACCAAGAAGACTTCATCCTTATGTTATCTCTGACTCCAAGATTGCTGCTTGAGCTCAGAGACTGTTACCTCATTCCAAACAACAGAAAGGAGGAGTGAAAAGAGGTAAAAGGGTCCTCTCCCTTTTGATGAGTCTTTCTGGAATCCACACACATTCTTCAGCTTATACTTTATTGGGTAAAACTTAGTCACATGACCATACTTAGCTGCAAGGGAGGCTGGGAAATGTAATGTTTAGCTGGGTATGCTGCTGCCTTAAATAAATTCAGGGTTCTGTTACTCAGGGGAGTGAGATAGTTGGAAGTTGGGACAGAACATTAACAGACTCCCCTGCAAAATACAGATGAGTTCACCCAGAACTGGAGTCAGAAGAAAGCTCTCTTGTTGATGGCCTTCCAGGGGGTCACTGGATGGCAATTTCTACTACTAACCACAGATTTTCGTTGATAAAGTGGGGAGGAGTGGTACTTGATAAGCTCACAGAATTTGTGATTTGAGGTTAGTGGGTTTTGTTTCTCTAACATGCCTGGAGTTGTATTCTGCAATGATTTAAAGTGGGACTTGTCAAAAGTAATTTTTAGCTCTATAAAGAACTTTGGTTAGGAAACTGTTCATTTTGGCCCTGCACCCTGCACACAACACAAAGCCAGGAAGAAGGGATCATCTTTTAAAAAAACAAAAACAAAAAACAATGGGGTGGAAAGGCAGAAGCATTGTAAATCTACTTCCCATCCCCTTCCATGTTATTAGCAAAAAACTGAATAAAGCCTCCAACTCAAAACAGAGGCAAAGGGATGCTAAATCAACTCTATACCAACCCTCCCTTAAATAATTACAGCATAACAATGGAAACCTAAAAGAAACAAACCATGACCCAAAAGAACACAAATGGTATCGCTGAATCACAGCAACACCTAGGCAAGTGTCAATCATGTCTTCATACACCTACACAGTGGTGGCCCTCGGCACACACCTATGCTGGTTCCGGAGGGTACGAGCAGGGGGAGGGGGACTTCGAAAAGGAAGAGGAGATTCTTAGGACTAGAAGGCGTAAGGAGAAAGCAGGAACAGAGGTGAGTAAATGTAAGTGTTTTGGTTGCCCTGTTTCTAGAAGTTTCTTCAGCTTCAGGTCTCAACAAGGGGAGACATTTCAGAGTTCTGGGCTGACCTCTTTGTGTGTCTCTCTGTGTCTCTGCCTTTTTTTTTTTTTTAATGTGCTTTACAAACATCTCTCCTCCAGACCCTCCAGAGGCAATTCCTGTGGCGCAGGAATTCTACTCACTCCATTTCACTAGTTCGTGTGTGGGTTGAGAAAAGAATGCAGAAACCACAGAAATCTTCCTTCCTTCCTTCCTTCCTTCCTTCCTTCCTTCCTTCCTTCCTTCCTTCCCCTCTTTCTTTCTTTCTTTCTTTCTTTCTTTCTTTCTTTCTTTCTTTCTTTCTTTCTTTCTTTCTTTCTTTCTAGAACTTGATAAAAGTGATGGCCCTCTTTATAGAACTCAGTACACAACTTTGGGAAAATAATTTCAAGTATTTCATGGATTGGCAGATTTTAAATCTTTGATCTTGAAGGAAATCTGAGCTTTAAATATAAAAAGAGCATGCCCTTGGGAAATGCCCCAAGGGACTCTGGTTTCCTTTCTAAAATTATTCTGACCAAGATGACATTCCAACTACTCTGTGTGATTAACTCTAATAAATAACACTTATGTCAACTTATCACAGGCTAGTATTAACCTGTGCAACCTTCACAATAATTCTATGAAATGGGCACTATCATTAACCCCACTTTATAGATAAAGAAACTGAGGTACAAAGACATGAAGTGACTTACCCAAGGTCACACAGCCAGCAAGTGGCAGAGGTGAGATTCTGTTATAGGCCGTTACACTCCAGGGTCATTATTTTTTGTGCTTTTCACCGATGCATAGTAACCTTTACCTCTCTGCACACTGAAGCCTTTCACATATCTGACTTTCTCCCTAAATGCAGGTATCAGGCCTCACCTAGTAGTATGCTATTGTACAATCAGCTTATACTGGCTCCCATGAGCCAGTTATGCACATCCCTTTCCAAGATATCATTCTGTGGCATTATACTGACAGGCTGAAATCAGCCACAGTGGAAGTATTTACACCACAGCAATCGTCAAACATGACAAGTGAAGGCTTTTCCCTCTATAGTGCTGTTTACAAAGCATTTACCAGCATACCTCTGGACGCACTTATTCTAGTCCCACTCAGATGGCTACAATCTCCAGATCCAGCCACCCATGCCCCGAATCAATGGGAAGCAAGAATCTTCCTCCCTGCCAGTGAGGAGGATTTGGATATGATTTGCTGCCCCTAGACTTAGTATGTGGTGGGTATTTAGAGAGAATGTAGCTTCCTTCTTTCACCCCACCATACACAAGTCATCTTTCAGCTGCCTCACTGCCTTCCTTCTCCTAGGACACAAGTCTGGTCATCTGGGGGTCTGGACCCTTCATTCACACAGGCCCAGATACTTTACACCACAGCAAACTGACCCATTGAAATGATTGGCAGCCCACCTGATGTGGGGAGCCATTGGCTGCCTCAAAGCCTCTGCATCCTTCCCAGCTCTGTACCCCCAACACTGGACTCTTGGCTATTGATGACGTCCCGTTCTAATTTAACTCTGCCCCTGTATGATTAGCTAGAGGCAGCAGGCCCCTCCATACTGAGCCACTGGGTACCAGCCCTACACCCTCTCCTTCACCTTTGTGAGCACCCAGCAAACAGCTCAGACAGTCGTGACAATGCACGTTCTCTGAATTTTGATTGTAGAGAAACCCCACCCCACTGCTCAGATTCTAGTGGGCCAGGCCTCAAGTGGAGCCTGCCCTGATACCCTCTCACCAAGTAGAATCCCAAGTCACGGGAAAGAAATTGGATGATGATGATTGTTATTATTACTCTTTAGTGAACAGTTTCCTTGTGCCAAGAACTTTATATTACTTTAAATCTTTTTTAATCCCTACTAGAGCTCTAGGAGATAATTACTATGTTACTCGTATGTTATAGAATTTTTATGTTATAAACATAGAGATTCAGAGAGGTTAAGTAATACACCTAAAGTCACACAGCTAATAAGTATGGGCTGAAATTCAAGGCCAGAGTTATCTTACTCCAAAGTCCATACCTACCAAGCCTGTGTATTTCAACTCACAGGAATTGCCCACAGAGCTGACAGAATGCCAATGGCTGCTGTGTGGGAAGGGCAGCCCCTCTTGATCCCCTTGGGATTCCCTGGGGAAGTCCTCAAGATGAGAGGGAAGATAACCTTGGCCACCTGTGGCAAGACTACTGCCCAGAGTTGTGAGCCTACACCCATGGAAAATGAGTGTTCAACTGGCAGGCAAGTAATGAGCACCTATTGCATACATAGCATTCTCTTAGGCATGAAGATAGTGGAAAGATGACCAGGACATGATGTCTGTCCTCAGATAACTTAATGTCCAGACTAGTGGGTGACACAAACAACTGTTACCTTCATTTGGGCTATGATAGGGCTATAATCAGTGGAGGCACAGTGGATTTCCATGTTGTCCTAATTCCCATAGGACAATGAGTAAATTCTCCTGGACTGGCAGTGGGGAGGAGACTGCCCTTGATCTTAGCTTGAACACTGAATAGGCATCCGCTGGGTAGAAAATAGTGGGGTTGGGAAACCAGGAGGAGGAACCAGTGGGATCAAAGGCGTGGAGACAGGACAGCCCATGAGGGTGTTTGGTAGGGTGTGGCTGTAGCAGAGGCAGGGGGTGGGAATGCTGTGGAAAAAGATGGTGTTCTATTCTTTGATAAGTGATGGAGAGCCATCAGAGGACTTAGAGCAGAAGCCTTTGATATTGGGCTATACTGTGGGAACAAAGAGACCCCCAAATACAGTGCCTTAAAGCAGATAGAAATTTCTCTTTAGTCTCTATGATCTATGCTGGGGAGGCTTCTGTCCTCCATGGTGTCATTCAGGGGCCCCAGTCCCTTATGTCTTAGTGCTTCTTCATCCCCTAGCACATTGTACTCATTGGTGTGACCAAATATTTCCACCCAGGGCAGGAGGAGAGATAGAAAGTCCAGGGCAAGTGATGTCCTTTTGAACAAGTGAGGAAGGAGTTATTTATAGTCCCTTGGCCACACCGGCTGCAAGGGAGGTTGTGAAATGTAGTTTCTGCCATGTGCAAGAAAGGTGGGGAGAATAGATTTGGGGATGGAAGGCTAACCAGGAATCTGCCACATCTGCGTACCTACCAGAAATTCCAAGGGAGAGCAAGCTTTGTCCAGGAGATACAGAGTATACGTTTTTAATGGATTGAGTTTATGATGCCTATGGCAAGTTAGGGCTGGAGATTTAAATTGTGAGTTGTAAGCAGAGAAAAGAGAGTTGAAACCTGGGTGTGAAAGATATGTACCCAGGGAGAGGAAATAGAAGAAATTCAACTAAGAAATTATCCTGAATCTTGGGAAAGATATATGAGGAATATTTTGCTAATTTTATTTCCCAAAGAGGGTGGCACCAGTGTACACCATTCTGTGTGCCTTTCTTACACTATGAAGTTGACACACCTCCGTTGGCAGGTGGGCTCTATGTTTCTTTTTTTTTATTCTTTATTTTATTGATTATGCTATTACAGTTGTCCCATTTTCTCCCTTTACTCCCCTCCACCCTGCCCATCCCCTCCACCCACATTTCCCCCTTTAGTTCATGTCCATGTGTCATAAGTTTAGTGTCTACATGTCCCATACTATTCTTACCCTCCCCCTGTCTATTTTCTACCTACTGTCTATGCTACTTATTCTCTATATCTTTTCCCCCTCCCTCCTCCTCCTACTTCCCTGTTGCTAACCCTCCATTTGATGACTTTTTTTTTTT
>PVIA01016560.1:0-18459 GCA_004024845.1 Tonatia bakeri | reverse complement strand
TAATCAAGTGGCTCAGCAGAAACAGAACTGAAGTAGGAGTCAGAGGGTGGAATTTCACTTTGGAATGATCACTTCTCTTGGCTTCAGTTTGCTCATTTGTAGAATGAGGATACTAATACCTGTCCTGTGTACTTCAGAGGGCGATGATAGAGAACAAATCAGGTTAAATGAGTGAGCATGCTCTGTAAACTGTAAGTCATTACACGAGGCAATTGTATCATTATTTAAGGTCATCTTTCATTCACCACAGCACAGAGAAAGAAGAAGCATCTTTCCTGTGAATTAATGCCTTGCCTCTGGAAGACCCTCAGAAAAATTGTACAAAGACAATGATAGAAAGTTCATTGCCACAGTTTTAAGCAGCGATCTTGAGGTTTGTTGTAAGAAAATGGTCTTTACTAATCTGTCTCATTCTAGCAGGTCCACGTCAGGATGCTACATCATTTGGACTACTCCTTCTCAGAATGCTTCACTGGCTCTCATCCTTTCAGGGTTTTCTTTCAGCCCTTCCTTTTGTTTCTAAAACTGTAGTCCTTTGAGGATATCATCTATTCCCCTGCCTACTCTGCTCCAATTGAACATTTCCTACTGTCCATCACACAGCTAGAGATAGATGGTGGACAGACACCTCAAACCTACCATGTCCAAAATAAAATTGATTTTCTTCTCTGCTACACTTAATTTCTTTCTTGGATTTTCTATCTCAGTTAATTACATTACTATCTGCATAGTCTTTCAATTTAGAAACTATAGAATAAGGGATGTGGTGGATGGTTTTATGCTGCACAACTCTTAAGTGATGCCATTCATGTTGTCTCTGAATGGAGCCAATGTTGTCCAGTGTACAATCTGCATAACTGACCATGACAGCCATTCCAACAGCTCAAGCTCTTGCTGCATTGTCTCAATAGTCACTAATTTCTTGATTTCCTACAATAGAGAAGAGTCTTTGGACAGTTCTCAATTTATCAAAGGTCCTCTTACACATTCATGACACTTTATCATGGTCTACCCTTCGTTGATAAGTAGAGAGCAATATTCTGAGTATGGATTGTTGTGTGTGAAAATTATAATGCAGGATAATTTTTGTTTTAATTTAAGCATAAACATTTAAGCATTATATACAAATATGTGTGTTTAGTAGAGAGTCTCCACAGTTAACTCTCAACAATCCCTTCTGCTCACATGTTCATGCTTCTTTTCACATCACCTCACACTGGTCAGAATGGCTATCATCAATAATCAGCAAACAACAAGTGTTGGCGAGTATGTGGAGACAGGGGAACGCCTTTGCACTGTTGGTGGGAATGCAGATTGGTGCAGCCACTGTGATCACCCAGCAATCCCACTTCTTGGAATATATCCAATGGATCCCAAAACAATAATTCAAAAGAACATAAGCACCCCTATGCTCATTGCAGTGCTTTTTACAATCACCGAGATATGGAAGCAGCCCAAGTGTCCATCAGTAGATGAGTGGATAAAACAACTGTGATCCACACATACAATGGATACTACTTGGCTGTAAAAAGAAGAAAATTTTACCCTTTGTGACAGCATGGATGGACCTGGAGAATATTATGCTAGGTGAAATAAGCTAGTCAGAGAAAGATAAATACCATATGATTCCACTCCATATGTGGAATCTAATGAACAAACTGAACTAATAAGCAAAACAGAGAAAGACTCATAGAGAGCAGGATGACAGCTGTGGATGGGCATTAGGAGGTGGAGGCATCGAGCAAATAGGAAGAAGGACTCATGGACATGGACAACAGTGTGGTGACGGAGGAGAGGAAGGTATAAGCGGGACAAATGGCAATGGGGAAAATACAGTGAAAGATACAAATTAAAGAAGTGGAACTTATGTCTTCTTCCCTTGAGTCTGTACTGATCTTGTGACTAGCATTGGTCAATGGGATATTACTAAGGGAGATGCAGCTGAAAACTTGCCAAGCCTTAAACACTCTCTTTGTACACCAGGACTTGTCCTTTTGAAACACTCCTTCTTAGAATCAGCTGAGAAGTTTTAAGAAAGATTCAAAAAGGAGAACCAAGGCATGGCATTTTAGCCCAGTCAAGTTCCCACATGACTATGGCCCCATTTACCATTGTAGGGAGAAGAAGAATTACCCAGCTGAGCAAGTCAACCTCCACAAAAAGTCATTAGGAATAATAAATGCTTTTTTGAAGTCACTAAGTGTGGGGTAGTTTGTTACCCAATGAAGGATAAGTAAAACTGTGTGCATATATATGTGTGTATGTGTACTGATGAGTGTGTATTTAATTCACCTCTTTAAAAGGTCTAAGATAAAGGCAAAGAAGACTGTTAATGAAAAGTGGTATTAAACTTTTGGTTGAAGTAGTTTCAAGACAATTCCTTGCAATATGCAGTGAAACCACCTGTTAAGGCAAGATGAGAATGCTCCAGATATGAAACCTGGACCTGACCCTGATGGAGAATGTGGAAAATGGATCTCAAAATCTAATCTTCTGGTTATCCTTTTATATGTTATGCCTATGTCTAATTGAGTAGATACAACATGAAGTAAGTAAATGAAATCTAAGGTTAAGAAACTTCAAACACCTTGACATCCTGTATGTAGAGACCCTGTCTGTTGTCTGGACACTTGTCTATAGGACCAGAAAACCTGCTGAATGGTAGTTTGTAATCTTTGGGGCTAGCGTCTTCATCACCTCTTTGGGAGCAAGGATACAGCATGGAGGAGTTTGCTTTTCTTTTCCCGAATTCTCACCTCCTGTGGATTCTCCAGATTTTTATTCAAATAACCCTGAGACTAAACATTCGGCAGCTGAGAAAACTTGGATGAATCTTAGTCGGTATTTTGAAATTCAAGCACAGCACCATTTCCATTCTCACTTCTTCTATTTTAGTTCATCTCCTTTTCAACTTTGAGACTAAACCACTACTCTCAACTCTTAAATAGTTACACTGTCTATATTGTCCATTTCCTTCCATTAATAATCCATTCTGTTGCCAGTGATATTTTTACAACACAAATCTGACTTCCCACTTCCCAGTTGGAAAACTTGCCACTGAATTTCTTAATGAACAGAATAGAGTAACTGTTAGTAGCACAATAATGGGAGATCTTGGATGTCAGGCTAAGGAGGTTGGGTTTTATACAGCAGAGAATATGGACCATATAATGACTTTTTGAGGAGGTAGTAAAATAAAGCAGTACTTAAATATGTCTTATCTACCCTCTAAATATTACATTATTAATTGCTTTGGATTTTAAAGAGCTCTAACAGTCTACTAGTTATAGCTCATAGCAACTAAAATAATTTTTTTGCAAGACTTTTATACACCTTTCCATTCTTATCTGCATATTAGCTTATGGCTCAATTCATACAGTCTCGTGTGTCTCCAACTCAGCAGTCTCTATACCTATCTCTCTTTGAGTTCATAACTTTAAGCTTACATTTACATATATCAAACACTTTTCTCCCTTCAATGTCTATTATCTAAAGAAAGTGGAACAAGCCCCAATGGATCAGATAACTATTTTCTTTTTCTTCAAATATCTGCCCAAACAGATATCAGCACTTATGTTAGCATATGTTAACATGGTGTCGGAAATATGTCTTAAAACTGGGACACTTTAAGTGGTTCTGCTGGCACTAGGACAAACTCTCTGTGGGTAGTTGATCATGTTTTAATTTAAACTGCCTGGCAAAGTCCCTTCACTTTATACAAACACAATTGCAGGGGGTGTTCCTGGAGACCAGCAGTCACTGCTACTTTTGTCACTGGCATATGAAGCTGGTAATTAAAATCTTTCAACCTCTGAAGTCTTCTCAATTTGTAGAAATTTGACTGAATAAGAAGATTAAACACTGGGAGACATTTCTCAACTCCATGTAGCTCCTGCTAAAGAGCTGGTTATTGCTCAAACTCTGGTTAGGGCACTCACAAAAATAGACCAATGAATGCATAAATAAGTGGAACAACATATCAATGTTTCCTTCTCTCTCTCTAAAATCAATAAAAAATAAAATTAAAGCAAATATCTAGAGATTGCTCTTGCATCACCAGAAGTTGGGAGTCAGCTCAAAAAGGACTTGATGTTTTGATTCCTCATTTTAGACATGTTCTCAGTTTGAATATCCGTCTACCTTACTAATTAGACAGGCTTCCATAAATTTCTGAGCCTCGATGAATTTCATTATTCTCATCTGTAAAAGGGTTGTAATGATATCTACTGAGAATTAGAGGTTATCAGACTACATGTGTGTATGTGGGGGTCAGTGTGTATGTGCACATGTCACGTGTGTGTACATCACTTGACATAGCACACAATAAATACAGCCATTCTATGATAATGGACTTGCCTATTGTAAGTCTGTTTGGAATTACTGGGGATGCTGTTTCTTCTTTCTGTTCTCTAGTCTCCAATTTGTAATATCAACAAGCTATTCTCTGAGGTAAATCTGAAAATTGTCTCTGAATATTTGCAGCATTGTAAGTAGATGAATATAAGCAATCTCATGTCAAAATTCACATCTTGTGACACCACATGGAACAAGAGGCAGTCCATAAAGATATGAGGCTATGGAGCTTCCAGATAAATTACTCCTCAAGAATGGTGTTACAGCCCTTTAAGAAGTTTGTTATAGCATGCGCAAAAAATCAGATCATGGGGCACAAAAAATTGAAAATCTAAAAGATTTATACTCTTTTTATGAAAACACTGGGCTTTGTTTCATCAATCTTTCATCTTCTATAAAATCTGCTAACTGGCAAAATACCATGTTTAAATCTCCATTTTGCATTGTGAGTGGGAAGTACAAGCACTCCCAAATATGATTTTAATCTGTTTTGGTAGCCTCACATAGTCCCCTGCATTGGCTGTCTCAGGTAGGAACTGTCAGCAGTGCTTAGGTAGCGTTTCCAACATATGGAATCATCTGGGTACATACCACATGCGGTGTCGGAGGTGGCTACTGTGCCAACCAGTTTCTCATGCATAAGAAATGTATGCTTGGCTATGTCATTTGTCCACCTTTAAAATCCTTCTGGGTTCAGCATGAATACAGAGGCTCTTATATAGAACAAAATAGCTTGGGAGATTTTATTTTTCCTGTACAAATGCCTAGAGGCCCTCATTCAATTAAGAATCGAATTAAATTTTGTGGAGGAGAAACAGTAATATGTTTGAAATATCAGAGTCCTTCCCCTTCACTTGTATTGAAAAATGACTAATCTGATTTAATTCTCATTTGTGATGTCAATTTTCAGGTCAAAATAAAATCCTCTGGGCCTATTTTTTTTTTGCATAACCGACTATAACATTTTTTCTTTTAAATTGAGGTAACACTGGTTAACATTATATAAGTTTCAAGTACACAACATAATAATTCAAGATATGTATAATTTGTGATTCGAGATCTGTATAATCTGCGATGTTCATTGCATGAACACCACAAAATGTCTAGTTTCCATTTGTCACCATAAATTTGACCCCTTTTGTCTATTTTGCTCTCTTTCCACCCCGTCTTCCCCTCTGGTAACCACCATTGCACTCTGTGTGCACACGTTCCTTTCTGTTCTGTTCTACTTGTTTGTTACTTTTTGTGCTATATTCCATATGTGAGTGGAATCATGGTGGATCTGTTATTAATCACTAAGAATAGTGCCACAGTAAAAGTTCTAACTGAAAAAGCAGCCCTGTTTCACTGATGGTATCTTAACAAAGCACAAGCTATAAGAAGCACTGGTCTTTCCATATGTGCACTGAAATTCTTTACACCAGAAACGTATCCGGCTTTCAAAATCTGTGATTCATTACATAACCCCTGCATTTTTAAGAAAGCAAACTTAGTTAATCCTCTATTGATTTAACTAAAAATTGTGGATTAAAAATATTTACACAGTGTAATATTATTCATAAATGCACATTTTCCTAAAATCCCCATTAATCTTTTCCTGTTCTTTTGATGATGAAAAAATCGTAAACCAATCAGTAGTGATATCATATAGCTGTACTTTTCTAACTCTGAAGCACTGATGGATGGAAGAAAATTTCAACCACTTTTTTTTTTTTTTAGCTCTCATTATCTTTCTCTTTTGTGAAAGATAATGGTACCAGAATAGTTACACCATTCTCCTCTTCTATGGTCTTATGAATATAAAAAAATTACAGAATGTTTTAATAAACCTACAAAATGAAGGAGACTGCTTTTAAGATGAGCTGCTTTAATGTGAGAAAATTTTCCGAAATTGAAATTTAACTATGTTATTTACAAAGTTCATTCTTTTTCTTGTACATATTTTCTATTTTGTTTAATAGTAATCAGTCAACAATGTGATTTAACAAATACCAGTAAAGCAATGTCGCTGACATTGGTATTTTGTGTTGAAATAAATTTCTAGGCCTGGCATGCAGCCGCACCTGCCAACGGTGCTGTCTCAGCAAACCAAAGCTTAGACAACTTTCCTGTCTCCAGAAATGCTCCACCGAACCCAGAAACTCCGTGCGTCTGGTCAGCCCACTCCCCAAATGCCAAGGCAACTCGTGATTCTGCACGTATGTCCTTGTTCCTTCTTCACTTTCTGTTTTTCTCTTCCTTGGTCCTTGTTCTTTATCTTATAAAAGCTTCCTACCTTGTGCCCCATGGTGTAGATTTTTGAACCCTGGTGATTGGAGACTGCTCACTTCATGAAATGTTTTTAAAAAGTTTGCTTTTATTGATTGAATTGTTTCCTTATTTTTAACACTTGCATATAACAAAATACGATTATTTTAGTATGGCTTGAGTGTACATTTTATAACCTACTCAGATTTCAAGTAAATAGTTTAAATAATTTGGAATTATTCAAGCGTGAAAACCGTTTTCACTTCATGTTTTAAATGGGAGACTGGATATTTTCCTATGTTATTTGAAAATAATTGCTGGGCTCAAAAAAATGGATATTAGGCATCTTTGAAGCTTTACAAACCATACTGCACAATTAACATATGAAGCCCCCATTTCGACTATGGGAACAGAGGCTCTTTTATTATTCTGCTTTTTTCTATCTCCGTAGATCCTTCCCCTTAAAAGTCTACATTGTTCTGGTTACACATGGCAGACTCAATACAAATACATAATTTTGCTTTCTCCTGAAATCCCACTAAAATGACATTGTAAGGGATAAAACTAAGGTTAAACACCATGAAAGCAAAGCAAATTGGGGAGTACATGAGAGTACACCAGAGACATCAACAAAACACTGGGAGCTGGGAAGCAGATGGACAAGTGGTGACATGCATGTGTAGATAAGCAGAGGAAGACGTAAGCTACAGGGCTGCAGTGGAAGAAGCAAGAATCAAGACAAATGAAGCTACAAAACATCAAAATGTCTCAGGGTTTAGAGATGTCAGATACTTCTGAAGGCTGAAAAATTGGTAGGGCCATGTAACAGAAAAAGAATGCATTAGGCTTCCAGTTTAATCCTGGCAGGAAACACGTAGGTTCCTGTCTGGACAGGGCTAGTACACATGCAGTGAAGAGGGAGGATAAGGTGAAAGTCTGTATGTTAGAAGGTGAAGACTCTCTGTCCTTTTCTCCCGCACTTGTCTGAGAATTTTAGTAGCCAGAATTATATAAAACAAGCACGAGGTTGATGATACTTCTCTTGGGATGCTGACTAGCCCAAGAAGAAAGACCTAGGGAACCAGAATAGCTGGATTCTTGCCCAATTATTTCATAGTGAGACCAGCCACTTGACAAGCTCCAGGTATTCCTATAGAGCTTCTACTCAGTTTTATGGTGCCTTCAATCTTAAACAGGCTAAATAGAGAAAGGATATCATACATTTTAAGAAAACTTCTAAGTTGAAAGAAAAATAATAAAATAAAATAAAAATAAAACAGAGATAAAAAAGAAAAACCCAGAACTTAAAGGAAACATGGTAATGCAAGGAACAGAAGACTTAGAAAACAAAAAGCCATTATACCTGATATGCTCAGAGAACTAAGAGAAAATGCTATAGCCATGGGGAAAAAAGTAAACTTTTGAAAAGAACCATTAAAAAACTTCATAAAAGAGGAGATTTTGGAAATTTAAAAAATGACAGTAGAAAATTTAATAACCGAGTTACAAGAGAAAGTTGAGAAAATTTGTCATAAAGTAAAACAAAAAGAAAAGGAGAAAAAGAAAGATAAGAAAATTGTAAGTCCAGAAAATCTTATTGAATAACAGTTTCAGAAAGGAAAAACAGAGAACACAGAGAAGGAAATTACCAAAGAAACACCAAAAAAGCATTCCAGAAATGGAGGGGTTGAATAGTGAAATAATTCACTCAGAAGATTTAATTCAAGAACAAATGTTTATCTCACACTTATTGTTGGTAGATAATTCTTCACAGTCTCTCACATTTATGCATGCCTTGTGAGAACTCACTGTCTTTGTTCCAGACTATCTTTTCATGGGTATTTGTATGGCAATAGCCTTGGAAAACACAGATAGACTCTCCCCAGAGGGCAGAGTAGGTTTGTTTACAGCTTACTGTCAATAACAAAACACTCAAGATCTCTAAACTCAGGTTCCTCTCTGTAGATGCAACCTACTGTGTGTGCAGGTGTCTGCCACCTGACCCTTTCACCCTCTGGAAATTGGGGCTTGGATGACCGAGCAGAAACTATACTCTAGCTACTGCGAATTTACTACTGTGAGAAATAAATTGTCCTTGGTCTTTGATGCAGGAGTTTTGTGCCAGCTTTCATGAAACTGGGGCAGGATAACTAGTTAGCTTGTAGATATGTTAAAATTTCAGACCGTGTACAGTTCTTGACAATTGTGGCATGAGGGTGAGGTGCTGAGAGACAGGCTCTCTGAAAGTGGAAAAATAAGAGTCCCACAGGCTGATTAACAGGATTGGAAGGAAATTCATAGGAATCAATAGCAAAATGTTGACTAGATTATATGGTTAACCAGGCAATAATTGATCCTCCATTACCTAATGAGAAGGAATTGGGGTAGTGGTTGACTGGGTAACAGGAAATAGTTTCAAAGACAGCTGCCCAAATATCTCCCTAGTTCACCTTAACTCTGTTCCAGTCAGGGTCCTTCCTTGCCAATCCGGTAATCAGTTTCAGATCTGCACGATTGCACCAAACATTACGAATATTCTTTCCTTGTGGGAAGAGAGTTTTTTCTCCTTTCACATAAAAGTTTTGGAGTTGTGCACTCAGACTCATATAGAAAGGAGAGCAATTTGTGACTGCCCTGGTCAGAAACCAAGCGAATTGTCATGACTTCGGCTGGTTCGCTTGAAAGATTGGGTGGAGAAGGCATGCACGCTTGTTAAAAAGAATGTCAACAGCAAGGCCATCACTGGCACAACACCTCCTGCAGTCTATCAAACTTACGTTCAGAGGAAATAGGAAAAGGTGGAAGACTTTGTTTGTGTATGTATGCATGTATATATGCATGTATGTATGCATTTTTGCAATGGGTTTTGGCTGCTCTAAGGGAGTTCTGTCTTTCAGAGTAGATTTCTCTGAGATAGACAAATTCCAATGGGAAACCAGGCATGAGGCACTGACTAGTTTGGGGGTGCTTACTGCCGTGGATTTGGTTTACAACGTTGATGCAGGTGACTCACAGGAGAATAAAAAACTGACCCAAAGAACTTTAAAAGTCTAGCAGCAACAGAGTTTGAGAAAAAATACACCTAGCTTATGAGCACAGAGCTGCTTTCTCGCTCCATGCCCTGTCCTCTCCAATCCACAGCTCCTGTCTTCCACCTTACCCCACCTTCAGCAGCTTTAAGGAGAAAAATGTTTAGGGGTTGGGTTAGGTCTCCCGTCCTTAAGGAGAACAGGAAGCTGTATGTATATATTGTACATGTTCATGTATTTTTGGGGAGGGAACGGACTCAAACTTACAGCTCTGTTGGAAATAGGTGTCTACCATCCTATCCTGCTCTGACAGGAGAGGGTACAGTCAGATTCCACTGATTGTATGTGGACAGAGTTCACAATGGGAACAATGGGAAGAAAAGTTAAAATGACTACAGCCTTTTGGGCCAATTCAATGTATTATTTTTGTGGTTTCCACTGCAGAATATATAATTGGTATTGTATGCATGTACTGTGAATGTCTGTAGAGACCAGAGTTGTTTCCCCAAATGGAAAGATCTACAGTTGGAGGAGTGCTGGTACCTTCGTGACTCCACAACGCTAATGACACTTTGAGAGAAATATTTCTGTGACTAATGATTTTGCTGATTGAAACCTTTGGCAAAAAGGTAGCTTCTATGCAGAGATATTCTAGGAGGGTTTGGGAATCTTTGTGCACTTGACACAGCTACCAGGTACACGCTTTTGTACAGTAGCTTTTAATTTGCTGCTGTGTTCTTGATGAAAACAAATGTCTAACACATAGAATCAATATGCAATACCAGTCACATAGCCACCATTGCACCACGGATGCATCGTGTCCCTGGCCATGGCAACAGATTCACCGTCACAGAATGAGCACAACAGAAAGAGTCCCAAGCGTTTCAGAAAATGCCTGTGGTAGATCATGTAGCCTTGAGGTGACTGTGGAGATCTCTCCAAAACAAGGGTACAATTGTTTATTGAGAAATCATCCCAGAGGGATAACTGAGTGTTATTTTTGCACAATCCATGGGGCAATTATTAACTCGAAGAAAAAGCAAAACTTTGTACAATTATAATCACTGTGTTTTACATAACTATGAATGGTATTTAAACAGACACAGAAAGGTAAACAAATATTGGACTGATCTACATTGTGAATACAAGGGAAGTGAAGAAATGTGCATGTGGATATATTTAGTGATAGTGGAATAAGCTGCTAAAATCTAAGTCCCCATTTCCCTTAGAAGGAAGCCATTAGATATCGTCTAATAAAGATTATGAAATAATTAAAAATATTTTTTAAATAAGGAGAAAAACAGAAAAAAAAGCAACTAAAAAAGCTGAAAGTGATGACCTTATGGGAATAAAAGTTGGGATAGCAGGAGGTGAAACAAGAGATTATGGGGGTGTATTTAAGCCTAACTAAACTATTTGACATTTGAAACTATATGCATGCTATTAGTTGTCTAGGGTTGCCACACACTGGATGTCTAAAATTATAAATTTATTTGTCACAGTTCTGGAAGCTGGAAGTCCAAGTTCAAGATATTAAAAGGCTTGATTTCTTCTGAGGTTTCTTTCCTTGGCTAGTAAGATGACTTCCTTCTCTTTGTCATTTTTCTCTGTGCATCTCTGGTGTCTGTAAGTCCAAATTTCCTCTTTTTATAAGGACACCAGTGAGACTGGATTAGGGTCCACATTAGTGGCCTAATTTTAATTTCATAACCTCTTTAAAGGCCCTATCTCCAAATATGGTTATATTCTGAGGGTTTTAGAGCTAGGGATTCAACATATGCATTTTGAGGGTACACAGTTCAGCTCATAATGCATGGCTTAATTCAAATGATAATCCTACCTCAAAACAAAAATCCATCAGATTTAAACCATATAGAGCTTACTAGTTACCTGGAGCTTCATGTTTCATTATCAGCTCCAACTTCAGTAGCCATAGACATTATTATAGTTTGTACATATGCAAGGACTTGGAAAATAACATTTAATTTCAGATTTATTTACCATATTTCAAGCAAGATAGTGGTAACCAGAGCATTTTGGGAGAATGCCACCCCTACCTACTATTTTCATCAGCTGTTTCCACTCAGTCTTACAAAACACACTTTACACCACCTGTTCCCTCAAGTCCACACCAGCAGGTCTTCAAGCTTTTTATCCATGTTATTTTTCATTTGTTTTTTTGTCTTCCCTCTCTCCTTTTCTTGACCTCTTCTCCTTTTAGGTTAACACCTTATTTTTTTCCCCACAGGAATGTAACCACAGATTTCTTGCCTGTCCTTGTAGGCAATATTAAACAGTTATGACAAGAAAGAAAAATCCACCTTAATGGTCTGTAACTGGTAACAGTAGTTCTGTAACTCAAAATGTATTCTATAAATAAGTTAAAAGTAGCTCTGGTTAAATCCCTTAGGACACATATATGAATCTGCCAAAAAATGTGACTCCAAAGGAAGTTTTGTAAGCAGTGATAAGAATTCTGCTTTCTCACATGCATTTGAGAGGATCCTGAAAGAAATCCTGAAATGAGATTAATGGGGAAATATGAAATGGGATTGAATCGAGAGGTAATATATTTCCTAGCACACTGTCATCCTCAAAGAACATCAAACATTGGGAATAGCCTATAAATAATGAAAAGACTTGAGTACTCAGAACATTTTGAAAATGAAAATGCTGAGAAGCAACATTGTATTAAAGGTAGCAGAAAAGGACTGACCAACAAAAAGATATTTATTCAACATTGTATTGTATCTAGTAATTCCCAAATATACATGCCTGTAAAAAAATCAATTTTTGTCATATACTTTGGTGACATAGTAACTAACTTCATCTATTTTGTTAGATGATTTCACTCTTTTCATTGCCATTATACTATTATTATGTTGAGAAGATATTTAATTAAGACATATCATAAGGCTAATTAAATCCCAACTTATCACACTTTAATTAATTACTCAATTACCAAACCACAACAAAATTTTAATTGTAAAAAGGTTACAAGAACATAGAATAGAATGTGAGCAAATATGGTAAAAGGAAGATTAGGATAGAAAAATCGACACCTTTCTTGAGCACACTATGTGCCAACATTATGCTAAATGTTACACACAAACAGAAGTAGTTAAAATATGTTTCCTTCCCAAGAGTTTAAAATTTACTTGGTGACATTGACTTACATAAACACTTATAGTAAGTATCTAAATTTCAAGCACTTATAAATAATTCTCTGAAGTCAAAGCAAAAAGAAACAGAAAGGTCAATGAATTCAGATTCTTTTCCTTAATGATGTACTCTGCTTCCCTTTGTGGGTAACTCTTGGGCAGAATTCCTAGTGATGCTGGTGCCTTTCCAGACCTCTGAGTGAGAAAGGGGTCGCAGGAAATGCTGGAGGTGGTGGGGCTAAAGCAGCAGCATGGTGCATGACAGATTTTCCTACCCCCAGGTAAAGGGTGAATAAACCAGCGCTGCAGCATCGCAACCGAGCTGGCATGGCATATGGTGGCAGATTTGCCCAGGCTAGTGAGGGTGACTGACAAAGAAAAAAACTCTCCTACTCCCTTCTGGAACAGGGGGAGGTGCAGACCTACCAGTCTAGCCTAGCAAAGGATAGACTGGCTAGGAAAGATGGATGCTTCTAGTGTGCATGGGATTTTGAGTCTAGAGACAGAGTGAGGGTGAAACAGGGTGCAGCCCAGATGGAGGCCCCAAATGGGGACTTGGAATGGGGTCCAGAACTCAAGGTTTCCAGGAAATATTAGAAAGATATATAGGATGTCCTCACCCCTTCGCCCCACAGCTGTGAGTTGGGAGAAGGTACACATGGAGCAGGAACATGCAAAGCTGTTTTATACAGCAACAGCTTTGCAGCTAACTTCTGGCATGGTCATTTAACATGTTTATAACCTTTAACTGGTTGCATAGATATGTTAAATAGCTGTGGCCATGCCTTGAGCCAGGGGGATGGAAGGGACTTCCACTCAAGATGTAACTGGGGGGTAGGTCCTTCTGGTTACAGTGCCTGTGTGAGAGTTTGGACAAGGTTGGCTCCATGACATGGGGCCACACATGCCCAGTCTCTCAATGGCAGCCCAGTAAACTTATAATAACACAGGAATGCTTACAGGTGTAACTGATTGTAGGAGGGGTCAGAAATGGAGGTGCAGAAGAAGATTGACATGGGAATTTAAACCCAGACTTGGCAGCCATGCTAGGGGAGAACCGTGTGTTTTTGCCAGGGTGGGGACCCCCACAGCTTTGCCAAGAGAGAACCACGTGGTTTTCACCAGAGTTGGGACTTCTGCAGCTTTGGTAGGAGAGAACCACGTGGCTTTGGTCAGAGTGAGGATCCCACGGCTTTAGGGTGCACTCCTTGGCCATGTGGCTTAGGAAGTAAGAGAGACTTTGCCTGGGAGAAAAGTGGTGCAAGGACTTCTGCTAGAGGGTCATGAGAAGGTGCCACAAGGTTTTGGATTAACTGAAGATCCTGATGGCGACAACTGATGGTGCTGGGAGCCTGAATCACAACCTCTACTTTTCCTGAGATACGGTACCCTAGATTAGGGCAGGGGGAGAAGGAAGGACTGTGTGCATCTGTGGGTATCCTAAATAACTTTGATATTTTAATGAAGATATTAGGTCACTACTTTAAGTTTGTATAGCTTTAAATAAATATTTCCTTTCCTTTTCACAAATCTCTGGCATTGAGAGATATCTTTCCTCTGGCGGAGGACAAGGGAACCTAGTTGGGGGTCCTTTCAATAATAGTATATCATATCCCCCTTGGCCCATGTTCTGTAACAAGGGTAGAGACTTGCTGCTTCTCCATCCCTTCCCTCACTCAGTCGGGAGCCAGCTTGCACTGAGGCTGAGTCCCATGTGCTACCCAGTGCCCCAGGGATGCATGCCTGGGCAGTGGCCCATGAGATGCTGCCTCTCTGCCATATCGATGGCCCTGGACTACACCCCTTCTCTTGCTTTAAATTCAGTGAATGGATGTGGGCAGGATGCTTTCTAGTCCTAGGGAGGTGCTAGCAGCCCCTGGCATGGGCCCTGCATACAAAGCCCTTGCACAACTGGCTGCAGCAGTTGGAAGCCCTGGGCCCCCAGAGTGAAAAGCAGACACAGCATGGCAATGGTGGCATTGGCCTTACATGTGTGCACTCCAGGGAGGGAGGCTGAAGCCCAAGAGCAGTATGCCTACCAGCCTTGCACTCTGACAACAGATAAGAACGGATGGGAATCTCCAGGCTTATTTTGGGTGTCATTCTGTTTGGGAACAAATGGTTTTCTTCTGTGTTTTGCAGAAGAAAGGACCCTGGAGCCGGGCAATTCCCTGCTGCCCCAAATTGTGCAAGGTTTTAATAAAGACCTTTTTCCTTCCCCACCAACCTTCATCCTATGCCTGTGTTTGGCAGGGAGCAGCCCAATACCACTTTTGTTCAGTAACACTAACAAAATCTTCTTGCTAGCGTTTAAACTTTACCTTGTTTATTATTACATGCCAGTCATGAAACTATATTTATATTATTTGTCAAGTGCCTTATTGTCTTGAACAATGAAAGAAACTATAAGAGTTTAAAAAAATTACAGTCTACAAAAAATGGCTTGGCTTTAAGATAAGCATTTCAGTTGGACTTAAGCTTTAGGTATTACCACTCTTTGTAATGCAAATCATTCTACAGTACAGGGCCTTTTCTAGCTCTGGGAACTTTCTGGACTAGCCAAAGTGCAAGCAGCTCATTTGCAATATGCAATAGCTCTGCTGCGTTTTGTGGTTACCTCATGGTTTGTGACAGTCACCGCCCTAATGTGTTTTGTGGTGTGTGTGTGTGTAGGGTTTGTTTTTGCATGAATTTTATAAAGAAATTGTGGATAAGAAATAAAATTACAGAGTTCAAATTAGTAGATCTGCTTCTATTTACTTCAAATGTATATAGTGTCAAAATTAAATTGCTTCTGTAGTTTTAATTAAATCATTCTAATTTTTTATTTGTTTTTGTAGTAGATTATTTTCTGAAAATATTTTCTAAAACACAACTCTTTTTTTTTTTTTTTAGGTTTTCCATCTCATAATTTTACTGAGATAAAGTGAGCTCTCAGTCTGGAATCTTCTAAAGATTCAGTGAAATTTCATGTTTAACAGAAGGCATGTGACTGAGGAAAAGGGGTCAAGAGTGGTGCACATTAAACACAAAAGCAACCTCATACACTGTCATGGAAGTCTTCCCTCTCTCCCTAAGTGCTTATTAATTAATTTCCCTGAGTTGGAGAATAGGGCAAAGATTACATATGAGGTAAACATTTGTAGCAAAAGCTGCATTTCAGAACTGTGCGGTCTGTACAATTTTCAGAGCCTCAGTCTATTGTTCCTGAAATAACTATTACATTTATTATCCCGACTGTAAAATACTTAAATTAAGTGAGGTTGAAACACTACTACAGGCTGCTAATTACCTACAGACACAACAGAATTAGATTAGAGCTAAAAAAGCTACTGAAAAATAGGATGTGGAAATAAACAGGAAAAAAGCAGTAATTCTGACTGGGTAGATCAAAAACATAAACTTGGAGTATTGGACTTGGCCGTTGAAAAATGTAGACTTTCATAAACAGAAGATGGAGGAAAAATCATTTCAGGCTGCGAGAACACTGCCCGTGAAATTTGGCCAGTGCGGTGCCTGACCTGGAGGAGACTGTCCACAAACATATTTCCCTCCCCTGTGTGAACAAGGCTCAGCTGAGGAGCGTGGCTGGAGGTTAAGGTGTACGTACGGATTACGGAAAAAGACAAGGAGTTGGTTTGGGTCTTGAATCTAAAACATATGGGTTCTTTTACCCACTAGCTTCTGTGATCTTTGATAAGCCTCTTACTCTTTCAACTGATTTTCTTATTTGTGAAATGTGGATTGTATTAGTTTCCTAGAGCTGTGGTAACAAATTTAGTGGATTAAAACAGTAATGTATTTTCTGACAGTTCTGGAGGCTAGAAGTCCCAAATCGAGGTGTTGGTAGGGCTGCTTCGCTCTGAAGCCTATAGGTAGTTTTTCCTGGCTTCTTGGCTTCGGGTGATTTGCTAAGTCTTTGGTGTCCTTAGCTTGGAGCTGCATACCTTGACTTTCTGTTTGTTGTCATATGGTATTCTCTTTTTGTGTTTCCATCTTTGCATGGTTGTTTTTACAAGGATTCCAAATATATTTGATTAAGGGCACTCTACTGTTGTATGACCTCATCTTAACTAATTACAGCTGCTATGACTGTAAATCCAAATAAGGTAAAATTTGAAATACTGGGCATTTAAGTTTCAACATTTTTTAAAAAGGAAATACAATTAAATCTATAAGAGAGATAGTAATATCTATTTATTTTATAGTATTGTTGAGAAATTTACATATGTATGATAATGTATACATGTTATTTTTACTTTAAAGGTTTCTTAAGTGTCTCATTTATTGATTGATTTTTATTTTTAAAATATTTTATTTATTTTGATTTTTATTATTTAAAAAAATTTATTGTTGTTTAGTTGCAGTTGTCTTGCCCTTTTCCTGATGCTTAGCCATACCCTGTCCCCTCCACTCCCACAGTCAATACCCCCCAGTGTCCATGCCCACGAGTCTTCCATTCCTTTTTTTAAGTATATTTTATTGATTATGCTATTACAGTTGTCCAAAATTCTTCTCCCTTTCATCCCCCTCTGCCCTGCATCCTGCCTCCCTCCAGTATTCGGCCCCTTTCCCCACAGTTCATGTCCATGGGTTGTACATATACGTTCTTTGGCTTCTACATTTCGCATACTATACGAAATGTCTTAACCACATCCCTGGTCCATTTTGTACCTACCAATTATGCCGTGTATCTTTTTCCCCAATTCTTTCCCTCCCCCCCCATGGAAAATGCTCTGTCTGATCTACATTTCTGTGATTTCGATCCTCTTCTAGTTGTTTGCTTAGTGTTTGCTTTTTAGGTTCAGTTGTTGATAGTTTGAGTTTGTTATCATTTTACTGTTCATAGTTTTTGATCTTGTATATCTTAGATAAGTCCCTTTAACATTTCATATAATAAGGGCTTGGTGATGATGAGCTCCTTTAACTTGGCTTTATCTGAGAAGCACTTTATCTGCCCTTCTATTCAAAATGATAGATTTGCTGGATAGAGCAATCTTGGATATAGGTCCTTGCCTTTCAGGACTTGGAATGCTTCTTTCCAGCCCCTTCTTACCTGCAAGGTTTCTTTTGAGAAACAAGCTTACAGTCTTATAGGAACTCCTTTCCTCTTGTTGCTTTTAAGATTCTCTCTTTAGCTTTAATCTTGGGTAACTTAATTATGATGCGTATTGGTGTGTTTCTTCTTGGATCCAATTTCTTTGGGACTCTCTGAGCTCCCTGGACTTCATGGAAGTCTGTTTCCTTTGCCAGGTTAGGGAACTTCTCCTTCATTATGTTTTTAAATAAGTTTTCCATTTCTTGCTCTTCTTCTCCTTCTGGCACCCCTATGATTTGGATATTGGAGCATTTAAAGTTGTCCCATAGGTTCCTAAGCCTCTCCTCATATTTTTGAATTTTTGTTTCTTCATTCTGTTCTGGTTGAATGTTCATTTCTTCCTTCTGGTCCAAATTGCTGATTTGAGTCCTGGTTTCCTTACCATCACTGTTGGTTCCCTGTATATTTTCCTGTATTTCACTTTGTGTAGCCTACATTTCCTCCTTCGTTTTGCGACTGAACTCAGTAATTTCTGTGAGCATCCTAATTACCTATGTTTTGAACTCTGCACCAGATAGGTTGTCTATCTCCTCATATTAGTTCTTTTTCTGGAGCTTTGATCTGTTTTTTT
>PVIA01016559.1:0-18453 GCA_004024845.1 Tonatia bakeri | reverse complement strand
CAGTAAGGCTTTCTGAAAAAATTTTACTGAAACTTGGAATATGACCAAAGAGTAAGTCTTAGACATTAATTTACAACTATATAAATAGTGAGAATTCCAGAGAGATTTACCTAACCCCAGAGATCTGTGTGTACATTTCAACAGAGGATACAACCTGGAATTTGGAAACATCCCTAACTTGTAAATATGGAGACACTGGAAATATTTTTCCCTGGAGAGATTTATTTACATTCCAAAAGGTTAGAGCAAGACATTTCCAAGAAGCCTCTCTCAGAAATGAGGCTCCTCAGAAAGAGGAGGCAGCTGCATCTTTTCCCTGTTCACAAGCACAGAAAAAAATGTTTTGGTGTCCCTCGACTATGGAGTGAGCTTGCCATTCATGCAGGACAAGCTTCCATATCTGGCTGCCATCATGGGGCAGTGACACTGCACTGTTACTCTACTGACCATGCTGTGAGTATAATAAGAATCTCTCTCTGATCCAAAACTTCGGGGTCCATTAAGGCTAAAATCAATAAAGATGAGTAAATAGTGAAACATAACAGAGGGAGAACCAAGGCAGAGTTTGGTAGACTCCCTAAATTAAGGAAATGGAACTGAGAATCTGGGGATATGAAAGTGGCTAGAGTTGGCACAACAGAGTTACAAAAAGGAGATACCTACCCAGGGGGAGAAACCCGAAGACCTTCAGCTTTTCTTTGAATACAGTCTGTAGATTACTGATCAGTGCATGTGTTTGAGAAAACTACACAAGGTGGCAAATAATCTGAGAGAATTTGAAAACAGTGGTTGGGTCTAACACAGTTCCAGAAATGTTGTCTAAATCCACAAGCCAAACTGAAAAAAATCATAGTTTATGAGGGATCGTGTTGAATACTCAGGTTTTCCTTCAGTAGTGGGAAATAATTAGCCCTAGATGGAGTACCACTTGGGACCTGCCTATCAAAGCACAATAAGCTGTTCCTAGGTAACTGAACTGTACCCCAGAACACAGCTCATACCTATTTTTAGGAGCACAAAAATGCCCAGCACCCAGCAAGTTAAAATTTACAATGTCTGTCATTAAGACAAAGATTACCAGGCATACAAAAAGTTAGGAAAACCTAATCTATAATGAAAAAAAAAATCAATCAAAACCAACCTGGAACTGATACAGATGTTAGAATAAGCAAAGAAGTACATTTAAACAATTATGACTATATTCCATATGTTCAAAAGTTAAGTAGAGAAATGAAAAATACAAAAAATAGCAAAATTGAACTTCCAGAAATGAACACTACAATGCTTGAGATAAAAATAAATTGTATGGTAGTGATGACAGGTGTACACGAGAAAAAGATAAGTAAATTTGAAGACACAACAAACAATACTATCTAAAATAAAACCAGAGAAGATTTTTTTTGTTTGTTCTAAATGAAAAGAGAATCAGTGATTTTTGGAAGAGCATCAAGTGGCTAATATACATGAAATTGGAGCAGTCCTCTAGAAGAGAAGGGGTTGGGAAGTAGGAAACAGAAAAAAAATGTTTGAAGAAATAATTGCTGACTTCTGGCCAAGATGGAGGCATAGGTAGTCACACTGTGCCTCCTCGCACAACCAAAACTAAGGACAACAAAAATTGAAAAACAAGAAACAACCAGAACAGAGACAGGCGCGCAGGGCGCAAATGGCAGTTGGCGGACCCCAGAAGCACAGGGGCAGCTGACAGACTGGTGGCAGACCCTGGGTGTGAGAGGCAATGAGCAGACTCAGTGAGGGGTGCAAGGCAGCTGGCTGTTGCAGCCACACATTTGTGTGCAGACAAACTAGGCGAAAATGGGCAGCGACACAGACTGCGCAACCCAGGGACCCAGCGCTGGGAAACAAAGCCTAAGAGCACCGACTGAAAACACCTGTGGGAGCTGAGGCCGGGAGATTCTCTCAGCCTCACAGGAGGCTCCTCAGGGAAACCCACAGAGTCCAAGAAAGTGCACAGGCCCACCTGCCCAGGAGACAGCACCATAAGGGCCCAATTTGCTTGTGGGAAGCAGCAAAGGGGATGGAAGTCCTAGAAAGAGTGGAGCAGGCGCCATTGTTCCCTCTCAGACCCTGCGCCCCCATACAACGTCACAACCCAGTGACTGGGGTGCCCTGCCCTGGTGAACGCCTAAGGCTCCGCCACCTGTAGGTAACACCTGCAACCAGACCAAAAGAAAATAAAAAATAAAAAAGATGACTCAAACAGAATTAAAAGCCCCAGAGCCATTTTTTTTAGGTGACCAAGAGATAGCCAACATATCAGATGCACAGTTCAAAGCACTGGTGATCAGGATGCTTACAGAATTGGTTGACTTTGGTCATAAATTAGATGAACAAATGCAGGCTACAATAAGAGAAATGAAGGAAAACGCACAGGGAACCAATAGTGATGGGAAGAAAAATGGGACTCAAATCAATGGAGTGGACCAGAAGGAAGAAAGGAACAACCAAACAGAAAAGAATGAAGAAACAAGAATTTAAAAAAATGAGGAGAGGCTTGGGGACCTCCAGGATACCTTTAAACATTCCAACATCCGAATTATAGGGGTACCAGAAGGGGAAGAGGAAAAACAACCAGTGGAAAAGATATTTGAACAAATAATAAAGGAGAACTTCCCCAATCTGGCAAGGGAGATAGACTTTCAGGAAGTCCAGGAAGCTCAGAGAGTCCCAAAGAAGTTGGACCCAAGGAGGAACACACCAAGGCACATCATAATTACATTAGCCAAGGTAAAAATGGAGAGAATCCTAGAAGCAGCAAGAGATAAGGAGTTCCCATCAGGCTGTCAGCTGATTTCTCAAAAGAGACCTTGCAGGCAAGAAGGGGCTGAAAAGAAGTATTCCAAGTCATGAAAGGCAAGGACCTACATCCCAGATTGCTCTATCCAGCAAAGCTTTTATTTAGAATGGAAGGTCAGATAAAGTGCTTCTCAGATAAGGCCAAATTAAAGGAGTTCATCATCACCAAGCCCTTATTATATGAAATGTTAAAGGGAATTACCTAAGAAAATGAAGATTAAAAATATGAAAAGTAAAAAAAGACTTTAAACTCACAGTAACAACCATACGCAAAACAAAAGCAAACTAACCAAAGAACTAGAACAGGAACAGAACCACAGACATGGAGATCACATGGAGGGTTAGCCACAGGGAATTGGGAGGAGGAGAGAGGGGGAAAAGATATAGAGAATAAGTAGCATAGACAATAGGTAGAAAATCAACAGGGGGAGGGCAAGAATAGTATGAGAAATGTATAAACTAAAGAACTTATGACACATGGACATGAGCTAAAGGGGGGGAATGTGGGTGGGAGGTGGTGGGCAGGGTGGAGGGGAGTGAAGGGGGAAAATGGGACAACTGTAACAGCATAATCAATAAAATAAAAAAATGGAGAAAAAAAGAAATAATTGCTGAAAATTTTCCAAATTAAATAAAAACTGTAAACAATCTAAGCACTAGAAGCACGAAGAGAGAAAAACCAAGGCATGTGATAATCAGTTTGCTAAAAAGCAATGATAAAGACAAAATTTTAAAAGCAGACACAGAGAAAGACACATTGCATACAGAGACACAAAGATAAGGCTGATAGCAGATTTCTTGTCAGAAACAATAAAGGAAACATGGTATATTAAGAGAATCACAAGCAATTGGTGTTGGTAACATTAAGGCATTGGGAGGGCATGAGGGACAAGGCAGGTGGCTGTGGCAGGAGATATGTTGGCACAGGTTTGCGGAGTACAGATGATGAAGAGTGCTGGGTGCCCTACTGCAGATGCTGAAATTTGTCCTGGAGGTGTGGGGAGCCATTAAAGAATTTTGGGCAGGGAAATGTCATCATATTTGTATGTTAGATCATTCCACTTGCACTGATTATACAACTGTGTTAATAAATGGATGAATAAATGAATAAAAGAGAATGATTTGGAAGGTTGAGAGACTGGAGGAAGTGATTGCAATCATGAAAACTATTGTATACATTTCATTTCATTCATTCATTTACTTCATATATACCTGTGAAGTCCTCCCATATACCAGACTTTTAGCCAGCTCCTTAAAATACTATGGTGAGCAAAGTGACCATGGGTGTAAAAGACATGTTACTCTGTAACTGTTGAGGACATCTTTCCATGTAAATATGAGTAGATTGCTTTTATTCTTTTTAAAATTATATTTTATTAATTATGCTATTACAGTTATTCCAATTTCCCTCCTTTGCTCCCTTCCTCCCAACACCCTCCACTCCCTCAAGCCATCCCCACACCACTGTTCATGTCCACGGGTCATGTGTGTAAGTTCTTTGGCTGCTGCATTTCCTATACTGTACCTTACATCCTCCTGGCTATTCTGTAACTACCTATTCATACTCCTTAATCCCCTCACCTCTTCACGCCTTCCCCCACACCCCCCTCCTATCTCTTATCATCAAAACTCTCTATATATCCATGATTCTGTCTCCTTCTTGTTTTCTTAGTTTTTTTTTTAGATTCAGTTGTTGATAGGTACATATTTATTGCCATTTTATTGTTCATAGTTTTGATCTTCTTTTTCTTAAATGAGTCCCTTTAATATTTCATATAGTAATGGTTTGGTGATGATAAACTTTATTTTCTTCTTGTCTGGGAAACTTATCTGCACTTGGATTCTAAATGATATCTTTGCTAGGTAGAGCAATCTTGTCTGTAAGTCCTTGCTTTTCATGACTTTGAATATTTCTTGCCAATCCCTTCTAGCCTGCAAAGTTTCTTTTGAGAAATCAGCTAACAGCTTTATGGGAACTCCCCTGTAGGTAATTAAGTTCTTTTCTTTTGTTGCTTTTAAAATTCTGTCTTTATCTTTAAACTTTGGCATTTTAATTATGATGTGTCTTGGAATGGGTTTCTTTGCATCCATCTTGTTTGGGACTTTCTGTGCTTCCTGGACTTGCATGTCAATTTCCTTCACCAAGTTAGAAAAGTTTTCTTTCATTATTTTTTCAAATGGATTTTCAATTTCTTGTTCTTTCTCTTCTCCTTCTGGCACCTCTAAGTTGCAAATGTTGGAATGCTTTGAGTTGTCTCAGAGGCTGGTGCAGGCCAAGGTCAATCCCTACCTATGTTCTTCCCAGGGTCACCATGTCTGGGCTGTAAAGCAATCTGAGATAGTTGGTGGTTGCCACTTTTGCTGGGCTTGGAGATTCCTAGACAAGGTCAAACTGTGAATCTAGGCTGGCTGCTGCTAGTACTGGGCCTGCGAGGTACAGAGGCAGGGGGCTCACTAGGTCAGCTGTTGCTTATTTGAGAGGATTTAGGAAGTTGTGAAGCCTGAGCCAAGATCAGCCATTCATAGGGAAAAGTCTCTGTTAACCACTTGGGTGGGCCTATATATTGGGTGGGACAGAGTCTCAGGGGATCTGCAGCTCAGGGCAAACAACGTCAGTCCTGTTGTTGGAGTCTCAGATATGGCACCTGCTTGCTGGCTCTGTGACTATGTGGGTGGAGGGTTCAGAAAAGGGACACTGGCCTTTCTGTCTGGGATAAAGCTGTCCCCCAGCTCTTGCCTTGATACCAGACCATTCATTTCTTTCCTGTATGCCACTGGCACCTTTCAAGCTGCTACCCTGGTGCTGGAGCTCAGGGGGAATGAGTCTGAGTAGGTAGTCTACAGTCCCAAGAAGAGCTGCTTGGGGCTGTAGAAGTTTCTTCCACCAACTGAGACCCTGATGGTCTTTGCAACTAGAAGTTATGAGGACTTCTCTTCCTGTCACTGGAACCCTGGGCTGAGGGACCTGGTAGAGGGCTCCGGGGAGATCCCTCTTGAATTTTTATTTACGACATGTGGATGTGGGACCAGCCTGTTCTGTGTCTCTGCCTCTCCTACTAGTCTGGATGGATGTGGTTTCTTTAATTCTGTAGTTGTCAGACTTCCATTCAACTCAGTTTCTGATGGTTCTGAGTAATGGTTGTTCTATAATTTAGTTGTAATTTTGATGTGGTTTTGTGAGGACGTTATCTGTGTTTACCTATGCCACCACCTTGACCAGAAGTCACTTTTATTCTTTATAGAAGCTGCAAGATATTCATTCATCCATTCGTTCATTCAGCAAATATTTATTGAGTGTCTTTTATGTGCTTGGTTTTGGGTGAGGTACAAAACATACAGCAGTGAATAAAAAAGATTTCCTATATCTGAGAAACTTATATCCTAGTTGGGGGTAAGAATAAACATATAATACTTAAACGCAAAAATATATATAGGGATCCCTCTCTATATATTCATCCCTTGGTGTGCAACCAAGATATACTCTTCATCTTGGACTTCATCTTCAAGCCCAGATAGCGGAAGTCCCGCTTCACTGTCACTCCTGGCATCTCTGAAATTTGCAGGATCAATGATGTGGTGATCATATATGTTCTCATCAAGTGTAATTAGAAAAATGAAGTAATTTAAGGATGTATGAATTTCAGATTTATTGTTAATATATAAAAATCTCTGTCAAATATCAGCATGCATTTTTTCAAGAAAAATATAATTGTGTTTTACATGCTAAAATGCTATCAGTTTAAGTGTACATTTTTTTTAAGATGTAAATGTTCAGTAGCACCCAGATATTTTTTTTTAAAGATTTTATTTATTTATTTTTAGAGAGGGAAGGGAGGGATGGAGAGAGAGAGAGAAACATCAATGTGCGGTTGCTGGGGGCCACGGCCTGCAACCTAGGCATGTGCCCTGACTGGGAATTGAACCTGCGATACCTGGTTCGCAGCCCGCGCTCAATCCATTGAGCTACACCAGCCAGGGCTAAGTGTACATTTTTTATAAGAGTGAAATAATTAGTGCAGTGGCCAAAATTATTAATTTCTGAAAAAAGCCAAACATTAAGTATTTTCAAATGGTTTAATAGGGAAATAAATAGATTGATAGTTTATACAAATGATGAGTGTGTTCTCTCTATAATTTTAGGAACAATATTATATATATATTTGTGCTAACAAATGTTTAAAAAATGTAAACAGCAATAATAACATTATGTTACTACTAATAAGAATAGTAGTCATAGTAATAATCATGAGTATGATTAGGCTGTATATCATTATTCTAATCTGTACATTATATCATTATGTAATCTGTAGATATATAGTGTAGTTTATAACATTAATCAAAATAATTTGTAAGAACTGTATTAGTTTTAGTTACTTAATTCCAGTTAGGCCATGAGTGTTTTATAAAAATGGCATTTATTTTGCATTTCTTCACATCTAGTGAAGATGGATTAAAAGCAGAATGTTAACTTTGCCACCTCTGTATTTCACAGGAATGAAAAACTCTGTAATCATACTCAATAACATCTATAAAAATAATCTTCGATTAAAACATAATAAAAATTTTTGAAGAAAATAAAATGTTAAAAAAAATGAGTTATCTAAAGCACATTTTATTTACATAAGCTAGAAACAATGACTGTTTGAATCCTTTCAGAAGATGATTCCTTATAGTTATGAGTCTATGAAGACTAAACATTTAAACAAAAATTCCTTTAAGTGATTGTTAAAAGTTTCAATAATGTACATGTTTCAATAGTTCAAGATGAAGAATATTTGAGGTAGGTGGATGAATTTAAAACCAAAGTTTATTCTAGAAAACAAACAACTGAAAATCTCTTTTCCTGAATTATGTATGCTTTGAACACAAAGGCAGTACATTAAATGTGTTACTTCTGTAAATCATACATTAGACATTGGGGCATGTAGAGACAGCCATGTGTCTTCTTTAAAGTTTGACAGCCTGGCGGATTAATGATAAATTCAACTTTGTTTCTGTTTTTTAGCTTGCCAAGAGATGCAGGGTCTCTTCTAGCCAATAGCATAGTGAATCTGATTGAAGAAATATTTATTGAATAGAAAATGATAAAAGATATCATCATGTGATTGACATTGACAATGGAACAGACAGGTGAAGGATATGTGTGATTCAGGAATCACAATCAATATTTTGTTCACACCCTTTAGTTGTGTGTTCAGAAAGTAATTATGGCACCAAAAAATATAAAAGGATTGCTGAACTGTAAGCAGGGATGGTGGGCCCCTGTCAACATTCTTCTTCAAGTAAAGACAAGTTTCATGACCTAGGAGAGATTTTTGAACTACCTTGTAAAGGACTCATACAAGGTGTCCAAAAGGGATGAAATAGAAACTATTAGAGGTTTAAAAGGCTACTCACAAGGGAGGCATAATATTACACGTGGCAGGCAAAATATCAGCAGGGCAGGATTCACCAGGAAAGGGTGGCTGGAAGAGGAAGTAGATTGTTTTGAGGACCTGCAGGAGAAATGATCATATAAAGTACACTGAAGGTACAAATGCTTCTTACCTGATACCTTTCATGGCTCTACCAGCATCTGACGACAGAGAAGGCGCTGATATTGTTGCTCAGGCAACAAACACTGAGGTGCATGTGGAAAGTCCAGTGCTGATTCTTCTATTTTGAAAGAGACTTACATTGTTCTGTTGCCATATTTCTAGACCCAAAGTTTAAGGACAGATGTTTAAAAGTGATTGTGTTAAAAGCAAGCACATGTAAAATTATTAGAAATATCAGAGAGCAGCAAGGGCAACAACCTCATGAGACGTTCTGAAAATGATCAGAAAGCCTGTTTCTTAGGCAATGCCCAGGGTTTGTGGGACTGGTCAATGACACATATCACCACCCTCAACCAAACTTTTAAATCCAGGAGTTGAAGGGATAAGAAGTCTTTATCTATTAAAGTAGAAGGAAAGCCTTGGTGCTGACATCACTATCAGCAGTGCCCCGAATGGAAGAGCTCACCCTCCAACCCCACCCTTAGTTAAAGTGAAATCCCCTTGGTATTGCTAATGTGCAATATAGTGACCGTAAGAGCCAAGAAGTTATAATTCTGGTATAATAATATCAAATTTAAAAAATTTGACTATTACATTTTTAAGTAATAAGAATAAAATAATAATTTTTGAGATCAAATTTTATATGTGGCCCAGGGGTTAATTTTATCTTGGTTTTAGACAAATATTAATTTTAATAGATAAAAAATGATGGTGGTTTGGACTGAGGTAGTAACATGGAAAAGAAAAATGATTGGATCCTGAATATATTTCAAGGTAGAATTGACCGTTTTTCTTGATAATTAGGTGTGGAATGTGACAGAAAGAGGGAGCCCAGGAATGTTTCTGGCCTGGAGAGAATTTCCATACCCTGAGAAACAGAAGGCACAAGGACTGGGGGTGGGAGATGTTGTATGCAACTGTTTGGTTCTGGACATGCTACTCCTGAGACTTCTGACTGCCTTCTCAGAGCTCCCCTTGGCTGTCTTGACATCTCCAGTCAACCTGTCCCAAGTGAAACTAGTCACCTTCTCCCTAAACTTGTTTACCTGATGTCTTCCCAGTAGCAGTTGATGGAAACTCCATTTTTCCAGTGGCACAGGCCACCCATTTCAAAGGCAGCCTTGAATTCTCCCTTTCTCTCTCCCTTTCTCCCTTCTTTTCTTTTTTCATATCGATGTTCAATCTGTCAAGAAATTTTAGCACCTCTACATTTGGAATTAAACCCATAATTTGATCAATTCTCCCCACCTCAGTGGCTAACACTGTGCTTTCCAGCCACCAACATCTCTTTCCAGAATGCTGTGAAAGGCTCTTAATTGATCTCCTTGCTTCTTACTCCCCCTCTAGTTTATTTTCAACATGTCTGGCAGAATTATAGTTTTAATACACAAGTCAACCAGATCATTCACCCTTTAAGTCCTCCCTATTTTACTCAAAGTAAAGTCAAAATCCTTTGTTGTTCTACAAGGCTCTACACACTTGGTTACCCAATACCCCTGCCCCTCCCCCCAATCCATCTCCTACATTTTTCCCATTTATTCTTTGCTATTCCTCTCAAGGGGTGGGCACACACCCACTGTGGGGCCCCAGCCCTAACTGCAGCTCTTTCCTCTGCCTCTGGGAAAATTCTTCCCTCGTGGAGGCCAGGCTCACTCTCACCTCTGTCCAGAAGTCACCCTCTCGAGGAGGTTACCCTGACTGTCCTGTGTGAAGTGAAAACTTGCACACATACTCCCCACCTGCCACACACCACCCCGTCTTCCTTACTCTGTTCTATTTTGACCTTTTTTCTTTTTAACATACTTTATAATTTCACATCTTTTAAATTTATTCTGTGCCTCTTCCACCAAACTAGCATAATTCCCAAGGGCAAGGATATGTATCTGTTAACTGCTGTATTCCAGCAACAGTGCCTGACACACAGTAGGTGCTTTATAAGTACTAATGGGGTACTGAACATTAGGCCTGACTCCCTCCCAAAGATCTCCCTGTCTTTGACTAAGATGACAAGACACTGAGCAGCCCAGGCTGACTGTTAATTTGGTTCCCCTTCAAATGAGCATTTTAACAAATATTTATTCTATGTTTGTCTGAAGGGAGGCTCAGTTCTGCAGTGCTCTACATGGGGCTCCCACTTTGCTTTAGGATCCCAGGCAGTTCAGCTCTGGCCCTGAATGTATCTAAAACAATTCAAGTACAAAGCCCTGCAGTTCCACCCACCCTCCTTAGCACGTGTCTGTCACTCAAGCACACCCCTGGGGGGTCTCACTGCGCCCATTCCAAACTGGAGTGTGTGTTTGCCCACATCCAGAAGCCAAGCCTACCTGTGAGACCATCTGGCAGGTGGAGATTTTTCCATTTTGTAATATTTTCAGGGGTGATTTAATGCCCCTTAGAACTTAGTGGTCCACGTGTCTGAACTTAGCCACACACAGATCTAGTCTTCTAGTGTATCCTATTTAGTCTGATCATTTGAAAAGCCCTAGCCTGTCTTTCCAACATCCTGCTCTGAGACCTCTTGCTTTGTGTTTCCACAGGCCTCAGCAGAGAACAGGATCAGCTGCGAAGAGTGTCACCATGCTTGACAAGGAAAGGCGTTCCCTACACCCTAGGTTGTCCTCAGTGGCGGGATGTTCCTGTCAGTTTAACTCATCTCTTTGTAAATATATTCCCATCTCTCCTCTCCCACAGGTGCTCAGGCTGGGAACTACTTTTTAGCTATTTTACATAAAATCTACCTTACTTCTTTAAATACCTTGTTGCTTCTAGCTAGGTTTGAGATAGACTCCAATGCTAACTGGAATAATTTTTTCATTATTTTTTTCCTCGCGTAAACAAGGCATTGTGAATTAAGTTAATGGTTGAACAGTAAAACTGGTTTTGTTATAGGCAATCTACACATTGTCTTCATTTGTAAAAAGAGGGTGAAACCTCATTTCCTATAGTTCAGAATTATTTTGAAGCTCGGATAAGATGAACTAGTAAGTGGGCCTAATTACAATTGTTTTCCATTTTTCAGAGGAGATTCCCTTCTGGCTGGGAAAGAAATCAGTATAAGAAACAGTTAGTTGTTCTAAACTTAGAAATTGAGGAGGGAAAGGGTGATGCGTTCAGCTTGTTTGCTCCTGGGGAAACTGCCCACTGTGCTTGTATTTCCACTGAGTGTGACACAGGTGCGTGGTTGGGTAGGGATATGTGCAAACAGGGGTGGGACGCTGGTCACTTGGATACCCTGCGGAGAGAGCTTTGGAGCCCTGAAGCTCCCACTCAGTGCCTGCCCCACTGCTCCCTGCTGCCTGCCCAGCCCCACTGCCACCTCAGGCTGGGAAAGGGGGAAGTTCCTGGGGTGGGGGGTGGCCAGGAAGAGAAACTCACAGGTTCTCCGGGAGTTTGAAAAGCAATGTTATCAGCAAGAGAAAAGAGATTCTCAACCCCTAGTCCTTTCCTCTCCCCTTGACTCCCCACGTGTCTCCAACCTCCCTTTTCTCTTACCAACCTAAAATCCTGCCTGGCCCTCACTAGCCCTTTTCTCTGCATGAATCTTCAGTCACACACAGTAAATTGAAAGTAACAAAGGCTTGGGGCTGTTAAAATATTTTGTTTCTCAGAAGGGGCCCTCCAGAAAAATTCTAGTAAACTCCTGTTATTACCACGATTTTCTACGAAATATCACCTCTTCTCCAACCATTGGATTCTTTTTAGAATTCACATTTTACTGGCTCTGGTTTCTGTTAATGCAGAGTGCTTCCTCTCCTCCGGACCTTACCACCACATTAACAGACCCCTTGTGAATTACAAGAGGATCATCTCCTGCCCTGTGAAAGAGCTCTAATCAGCCACAGCTTATTGTCTGCCATTTTTTCCCTCTTCCCTTTTGGCACCTTACAGTTTAAGACTCCTATACTTAAGGGTTCACTTAGAGGACAGAGTCTAGAATACCCTGTTTGGATGGGAACCTGAAGAATCTGAGAGGAAACCAGGGTGTGCATCAGGAGGAAGAGAAAAGTAACAGAAATTTTATCTTGGGAGTCATTAGAAGTAAGCTTTATTATATAGAGAAGTGTGGGTGTGCGTGTCTCAAATGAATATTGCCCCACTGGATTTTAAAAGGCGTAAGAGCCATCTCGAATGTGTAACAGAGCTACCTTGAAAACCAGATGCCTAAGAACGAGACCAAGTAAAAGATGTGCTGGATAAAATTGCGTAAAAGATCACAGGACGCACTTGAAATGGTGAAATTAGGACATCATCCACATTCTTCTATGTCCCCTTTTAGAGTGCAACTTTAAAAGGATAAAGATTAATTGGCTATATACTTTATGTTGTCAGTATGTTGTTATAATGCTTACTCTAATGTCTTTTAAAATTAAGATATTATGTAAATTTAATGCAGAGGACAGCAATTCAGTGACCTCTTTTTTTCTCTATTGGCAAGTTGAGATTGACTATTTAAAAATGCTTTAACTTGGAAAGGAAATACCTCAGTGATTTTAAGAGTTTCATGCTCTACTAAGTGAGCTAGCTGGGCACTTAGTGATTTTCATGTGCTACTGCTTTTGATTTTCCAGCTCATGAGGGTATAGCACTGAACCCTGTACAACTGAGAATAAGAGGTGATAACGTCTTAGATGCTCCTGCAAAGGTAGGGAGACATCATCTGTGCAACTACCCTAATTTGTCCAAAATGTTTTCCCCTTGTAGTGCTTTCAAGCTTATGCTTTGGCTTTTGGGGCACACAACTGGGCTTCTAAAACAGTCTGCAATAATAATAATAATAATAATAAATGTCCCTACATTTTTAATAAAATTTGTTTTATAAGCAACTAACAAGTGTTTGAAGTAATTTACACATGCACATGTTACCTATTCTAAAAGGTACAAAGGCAGTTTTCTAATGGAAGGCAGGTTCTCTCCTATTCTTGTCCCTGCAACCTTTGAGTTTTTCTTTTTTGATGTAACCATAGTTACCAAGGGAAGCAGTCAAGACATAAATAAAAGGAAATTATTCACAACCTTAATTTTTTCATTTAAAATTAGAAATAGCTCCTTCCCCCTTAATGATCATAGCTGAAATGGTTTCTAGTTTAATTTGATAATTCGTTTGTGTTTGATATTCTCCCCCTTCTTCAATATAACTGTCTCTAATGTTCCTAGAATTCAAAATTACCCATATTCTGGGATAATCCCTAAGAATTCCTGAAGGATACTAAAAGTGTCTTCTTCTACCCCAAATTAATCATGATAGTTTCTTTCTGATTTCAGACTGATGGGCAGACTTCCTAATTCAGCCCAAGTACAAATCAGTGAAAGACTAAAAAGGATTAGAATTTTGACAATCACTGAAGCCCAGCTGACTCTTGCCTTTAGTTATAAAGCTTTGAGATAGCCTCTTTCATCCTAATAGTAGTTTGTAGGAATGTTTGCTCTCAGATTCATTGGGCTTCTTACTGTCTCTTTTCCTCTAGAGATTCTAGGGAAAGGAAAGCATGGTTCACAATATTTTGAAAAGGGTTTTTGTCGCCAATATTTGTGTGTTTAAAGGCACCATGATTCAGACGTTTCATTCTGGTCTTGCTTCTTCTACTGTGTTGAGTCTGTTCAGGGAGGAAGTGACTGAAGAGAGGAGACAAGATTTGCAGCTCGGTGGGCTCTAAGTTGTGCCTAGACCTGAAGTCAGGCCGTTGGAACCGAGGGGCGAGGTGCCAAAGAGCATATGAATGTGAAACAATGAAAAGGTCATGAAATTGGACTCCGGCTTCCAGTCCAGCATCCGCCATGTAAGGGGCTTGGAAATGGTCACTCCCAGCCTCAAAACAACAGCAACAAAAGCTGAACAAACTGAAAATAAACTACTCCCATCAGATCCTTCAGAGAAGTGTGGTCACAGGGCAAATGGCTGCTCCCCAAACTAGAGAGACAGACAAGTGGATACAGAAAATCACAATTTATCAGAGCAGGAACCCATGGGCAGAACCTCTGTAGGAACTAACCCCGTAGTAGAAAACCCAAAAGTGTAATTGGTGAATTGTTAGAGATTCAGTGTGGACATGCTTGAGACTTAAAAACTCCAGGAGGGTCTAGGCTTGTGGGGTGGGAGGGTCACACTCTTGTGAGTGTTAGCTCCAGGAGTTTTTTCACATTCTCAAAGTCAAGATAGGAGAAATTTCTTCACGTTTCAACTGGGGGTGTAGCCATTTTGAAATATGCCTAGAGTATTCTGTTCTTAACAAGACCTATCTCAAGGGGAACTATTTGACCACAGCCTAACAGACTGGGGTTTTACCAGTGCTTAACTCACCTGAGGGAAGAGAAATACCCAATTACAGCCCTTTGTAACCTTGCTGTTTCACCTAAGAGAGGAAGAAACAAAACTGAGAAGTACCTGTTAAGGCACAGGGTCACTAAAAGGCTGAGACCTAATCATAGACCTACGAAATGCTTTCTCTCCCCTCATACCTTACCACACATCAATAAGACTCCTGTATAATAATGGGATTACAATGAAAAGAACTGCAATCTCAGATCTTATTTAAGAAGAAGTCACTAGGGAAACCCCAAAACAACAGGGACTACAAAAACAAAGACACACCAGATCAAAGTTTGCCTCTGGTGCCTACTGCTAAAGCAAACACTAAACACAGGCTAACTCCTAGCCAGATGAAAGAAAAAATCATATGAGAAGCCTATTTACTACAGCTCCTTTTACCCAGTTCACCACGTCTAGCCTTCACGAAAAAAATTACAAGACATACTAACAGACAATAAAACAACTCACAAACACATACACAGTGTGAAGAAACAGAGCAAGCATCACAACCAGTCCCAGATATGGCAGTGATTTATAAATGATCAGACCTGGAATATAAAACAACTATGATAAGCATGTAAGGGCTCTATGGAAAAAGTGGACAACATGCAAGAACAGGTGAGTAAAAATAATGTTCAGGGCTGTTTTTTGTACTTAGAGGAAGGGATAAGGAAAAGTATGTCTGTTCCATCTTTCTGGAAATGGAAATCTTAACTATATCTTAAAACAATTTATTCTATTTTTCTTCATTGTCTTCATTTCAAATCCCTATTTCTGTGTATTGAGATCTATTTCTTTCTTTAATAATAAAGACTTTTCTGGAAAATCCAGACCTCCAGCCAAGATGGAGGCATAGGTAGACACACTGTGCTTCCTTGCACAACCAAAATAAGAACAACAAAAATTTACAAACAACAAAACAACCAGTACTGAGAGAAAATTGAACTGTATGAAAGTCTGACAACCAAAGAGTTAAAATAGACACATTCATCCAGACCGGTAGGAGGGGCAGAGTTGGGCGGCTGGGTGGAGAGGGGTCTCAGCAAAAAAAGTGGTGGCTGGCAGACCCTTGGTGCATGGTGGCAGCTGGTGAACTGAGCAAGGTGGCAGATTGTGGAGGGGCACAGTGCACAAGGTGGCTGGCTGACCAGGTGGTCCCACTTTTGCATGCAGCTAAACCAGGCAAAACTGGGGATCCAGACAGACCACACAACCCAGGGTCCCAGCCCAGGGAAATAAAGCCTTAAAACACCAATTGAAAATACCTGTGGGGGTTGAGGCCGGGAGATACTCCCAGCCTCACAGGAAAGTTCATCAGAGAGACCCACAAGGCCCTAGAGTGTATACAAACCCACCCACCCGGAATCAGCACCAGAAGGGTCCAGTTTGCTTGGGGGAAGTGGTGGAAAGGACTGAAATCTGACAGAGAGTGGAGCAAGCACCATTGTTCCCTCTTGGAACCCTGCCCCACATATAGCATCACAACACAGTGACGTGTGTGTTACCCCAGCCTGGTGAACACCTAAGGCTCCTCCCCTCACTACATAACAGGCACATAAAGAGAAAAAAAAATGGCCCAAATGAAAGAACAGATCAAAGCTTCAGAAAAAATACAACTAAGCAATGAAGAGATAGCCAACCTATCAGATGCACAGTTCAAAGCACTGGTGATCAGGATGCTCACAGAATTGGTTGATTTTGGCCACAGATTAGAATAAAATTGAAGGCTATGCTTAGTGAAATAAAGGAAAATGTACAGGGAACCAATAGTGATGGGAAGAAAAATGGGACTCAAATCAATGGAGTGGACCAGAAGGAAGGAAGGAACAACCAAACAGAAAAGAATGTAGTAATAAGAATTCAAAAAAATGAGGAGAGGCTTAGGAACCGCCAGGACATCTTTAAACATTCCAACATCAGACTTATAGGGGTACCAGAAGGGGAAGAGGAAGAGCAACAAGTGGGAACTTATTTGAACAAATAATAAAGGAGAACTCCCCCAATCTGGCAAAGGAAATAGACCTTCAGGAAGTCCAGGAAGCTCAGAAAGTCCCAAAGAGGTTGGACCCAAGGAGGAACACACCAAGGCACATAATAATTACACTAGCCAACATAAAAATGAAGGAGAGAATCCTAGAAGCAGCAAGAGATAAGGAGGCAGTTACCTCCAAAGGAGTTCCCATCAGACTGTCAGCTGATTTCTCAAAAGAGACCTTGCAGGCAAGAAGGGGCTGGAAAGAAATATTCCAAGTCCTGAAAGGCAAGGACCTACATCCAAGATTGCTCTATCCAGCAAAGCTTTCATTTAGAATGGAAGGGCAGATAAAGTGTTTTTCAGATAAGGTCAAGTTAAAGGAATTCATTATCACCAAGCCCTTATTATATGAAATGTTAAAGGGACTTATCTAAGAAAAAGAAGATAAAAAACACGTATAGTAAAATGGCAGCAAACTCACAATTATTAACAACCACACCTAAAAGAAAAACAAAAACAAACAACTAGAACAGGAACAGACCCACAGAAATGGAGATCACCTGGAGGGTTATCTACAGGGGAGTGGGAGGAGGAGAGATGGGGAAAAGGTACAGAGAATAGAGATGGTAGGTAGAAAATAGACAGTGGGAGGGCAAGAATAGTATGGGAAATGTAGAAGCTAAAGAACTTATAAGTGAGTTCCGGCCAAGATGGAGGCATAGGCAGTCGCATTGTGCTTCCTCGCGCAACCAAAACTAAAGACAACAAAAATCGAGAAACAAGAAACAACCAGAACAGAGGGAAATTAACTGAACAGAAGTCGGGCTCCAGTACATCCAGACCGGTAAGGAGTGGCAGAGTCGGAGGCCTGCGGAGAGGGGTGGAGGGGTCCGGGCGGGAAGAAATGCTGGCTGGCAGGCGCAGGTGCACAGGGCTCAGACGGCAGCGGACGGACCGGTGGCAGACCCTGTGTGCGGGAGGCGACTAGCAGACCCAGTGAGGGGCGCAAGGCAGCTGGCTCTCCGCAGCCACACATTCGCACGCAGACAAACTAAGCGAAAACAGGCAATGACATGGACCTCGCGGCCCAGGGACCCAGCACTGCTGGGTTTCAAAGCTTGAAAGCCCCGACTGGGAGCTGAGGCCGGGAGACTCTCTTAGCCTCACAGGAGACTTCTTGGGGAAGCCCACAGAGTCCGAGAAAGTGCACAAGCCCACCCGCCTGGGAGCCAGCACTGGAAGGGCCCAATTTGCTTGTGGGAGGCAGTGGAGGGGATGGAAGTCCTAGAGAGAGCGGAGCAGGTGCCATTGTTCCTTCTCAGAACCCACCCCCACGTACAATGTCACAACCCAGTGACTGGGGTGCCCGCCCTGGTGAATGCCTAAGGCTCCACCGCCCTTACAAAACAGCCGCAACCAAACCAAAGGAAAATTAAAAAGATGGCTCAAACATATTTGAAAGCCCCAGAACCAATTTTTTTAAGTGACCAAGAGATAGCCAAATTACCAGATGCACAGTTCAAAGCACTGGTGATCAGGAAGCTCACAGAATTGGTTGACTTTGGACATAAATTAGATGAACAAATGCAGGCTACAATGAGAGAAATGAAGGAAAACACACAGGGAAATAATAGTGAGGGGAAGAAAACTGGGACTCAAATCAATGGAGTGGACCAGAAGGAAGAAAGGAACAACCAAACAGAAAAGAATGAAGAAACAAGAATTCAAAAAACTGAGGAGAGGCTTAGGGACCTCCAGGACACCTTTAAATGTTCCAACATCCGAATTATAGGGGTACCAGAAGGGGAAGAGGAAAA
>PVIA01016558.1:0-18462 GCA_004024845.1 Tonatia bakeri | reverse complement strand
GTGTCATTTGCAGGCTGGAAGAGAGATGGATTCACTATTTCTGCTACTGTGTTGACTGATGATAGGCTGGGGAAGACACAGTTTTATGTGAAGAAGAAGGTATTTCTCTACCTCTGCGTGAGCTGTGGCTGTGCAACCTTGAAACTGACCTTCCAGTGGCAACTCCCCACCTTCCATTCCTTTAGCTCGTCGTGGTTGTAAAGCACTGCTGTTGTTGTTGAAGGCTGTTCTGCATTCGTGCTCATGGCAGGTTTAATTTAATAGTCCCAAAATGGGGACAACACAAATGTCTGTAAAGGGGTGAATAGATAAAGTTAATGCATCCTAGGTATGAGATGTATCTACAAAATAAAAAGAAAGAACTGTATCAAAATAATTGTGTTGTACCAGGAAGACAACCCAAGCCTAAATTTATATACTTTATGATAAACATTTGAAAAATCCAGAAAATGCGAAAGCATTTATAATAAGAAAACAGCCTTTGAGAATTTCCTTAACACTAAAAAAGGTGGTGCAGAGGTGAAGAAAAAGGAGATTGCAAGAGGACATATGAAGACTCTAATAGCAAAGGGCATGGTCTTTATTTTTATTGTACAACTTCTCTGGTGTGTGCATCTGAAACACTGCATAAACTGCATACTTCAAATAAGTTAAGCTTATGGTATTCAACTATAATTCAATAAGTATATTAAAATTATCCATACATAAATTAAATATTGCCTAAAGTATAAGTTGAATGGAAAATACAAAAGCAAACAAAGAAATATCTGACAGTAACATGACATTTTCTTGCCTACTTTTTCTGGGTGTCCAGCAGACGGCAGCAGAATTACTCTGTAGGAATGAGCATTTCTGAGCAAGCCAGATCTCCCCACATCCAGAACTCACAGTCCAGCAGGGACCAACCTCATCAGTATCAACCATTCCACAGTCTCCCTAACTCTTCAAGCTCCCCACGTGGACTGAGTTCACTCCTCTGGGCAGCCAAGAATCAGCCTACCAAAGGTTAGTCCTTTGCAGATATTTTTTTTTTAACACCCTTTGTTTTTCAAGTACAAAATGGCCACTAATTCTTTAGGTCTCAGTCAAGAGTCTTTCTCAGAAGTGCTCCAGACCAGCTGAGATCAAGTATGTGTTGTAAATGCTCCAGAAGTTTTCTTTTCTGATCTTTCACTTATTTATGGTTAATTCCGTAGAGTCATGATTTATCTGAGATTTGGTCACTGTTACATGGTAAAGTCAGTGAGCACAGGGCCCACACTTGTCTTATTCTTTTGGAGTTTCCAAGGCCCAGCCAAGAGCCTGACATATTACAGATGCTCCATAAGCACACATTAAATCAACAAGGGAAACTGCACAGTGGAAGCCTGTCACTCTGTGTGACACATGCAGTGAAATTATATTCTTATAGACACTAAGGCACTGATGTCAGCATGAGAGAAGGCCACCACTTCCTTGGGGACATCCTAAGCTCAGGCTTTTACTTCTCATACATTCAATAGGAATAAAAAGATCCTCTTAACACTGAGGGGTTAGACTGCATTCCTCCAAAATCACAGCCATCCACAGACCCACCTTGTGGGTTATGTCTCATCACCAAAGACCGGTGTTTTTCCTGTTTTCAGAGATACGTGACCTGACAGAAACTTTGGATCCTCAACCCCTGGAAGAGTTACTGTCAGGAGAGGAAAGAGAATAACCTGACCTTATAAGTACTAGGGAAGACATTTCATTTCTGGAATTCCTGCTCTATGGGTCACCTGCCTGCTGTTCCTAAAGACATCTCTCTAGTTCATGATGTCCTGGGGAACAAAGGTAACTTCCAGTACAGAATGGGACAGGAAAACCCAGAATCTATGATTGCTTCTATCTCAGAGGGGCTGATGGTTCTACAAGAACCTCTCTTCTAACAAAACAACACACAGGGCCCTGGTTGAGTATTCACATGGAGATGCTCCAGCTTCTAGGCCCTGTGGGAAGACAAGGAAACAGAAATTACTCAACATCCCAATGTAATGATGGCAGATGCACAGGACATTTTTAGAACCAAACCTATCGGCTATCAACCTCTCCAATGACCTTAGGAGAACTTTCACCAGGCCCTTCCTTTGAACATTTAAAACAGACAGCTCTGTCTGAAACAGCACATTCCCCTGGTGGGAAAGTTCTCCTGACACTGGACTCAGTTTCTCTAAAATGTCTGACTTTTCACTGGGCTCACCTTGCACCAATCAGTGTCCCTATAAAGCCCATGACATTGACTGAAGTTCTACTTCTTTCCTCTAGGGGACAATATTGAGACACAAGGGAAATAAACACAGGAACATGGCTTTGGTTGAGAAGATGGGGAAAGAACTTGATTTTTACCCCTTGCATCAATAAGCATTTCTTGGGCCCTCCCTCTTGACTGCTCAGCCCCACATGTTACTTCTAGAGACTGTTAACAATAAGGGGCTGTGCAGCTACCCTGACAAGTTCAGGGGGCCACATGGCAGGTGGGCAAGCCACTCAGTATACTCTGATCAGAATTTCCAGCTGGACAGGTGATGGATGGCACGTTGTCACATCCCAGGCCTATATTTTCCTTAGGTAATTTTCATCTTTTGCTTGAGTGAGCCCTGATCCCTTTTTTTTTTCATCTTTGATAAGATAACATTGACAAATCAGAATGTTTTCTTTTGGTGGAACATTTGAATATGCAGAATTTGGAGCAAGTGTATGATAACACAGAACACTTTATATTATCTGGTCTTCTGAACACCTTCTCTCTACCATGTAAACATTAGTAATCCTGTAGACATCTATGTAAAAAGTATGCTTGTCCCCTTTGCCTTTTTTCCAGTTCTGGAGATTTTCCTTCCATGTTATCTCTCTCCTCCTAATGGATTCGATGCAATGTTTTCACTTTGTACTTTGATTATAATGTACAAAATAATGTGCAAAACTGCCTATCTTCAAAGCATTTGAGTCTGTTCTCCCAGGCATATGAAGTCAGTTTTGCTCAGATAAACTTATTGCATTGCTTCCAGGTTTGAAAGTTTCTTACTTTGACAGGGCATGGGAGCACCTCCTCTCTCAGGGATTTCTGTGCTACTCTCTACCCCATGTCTGGCATCATCCATGGGCAAGTCTGGTGACCACAAGAAAGCCTCTCAGGCAAAAGTCAGAGGTTGTCCCACAGCCAGAAGCACAAAGACAGGTCCAATTAACAGACATGAAACTCCTTGGAGGACCAGGAATCCCTTAGGCACCTGATCTTTCCTCACAGTCCTTTCTTCCTGGGACACACAGAACACCTCCCACTGCACTTCCAAAAGCTGCAGGTTCTACTGAGACTTCTGGCTTTGAATCCTTGTCCTTGGAAGCAAAGTTCAGTCTGATGACAACCTGAGATAGAAGATGAATTCCCTCTGTGGGTGTCACCCAGCTTGACACCTCTCACCCCCAGTGTCATCTCTGTGACCTTCCTGTTGGGAGGGAATAAAACCTTCTCAGAGCATCTGAGAACATGAAGAAGACTGAATTCTCACCTGGGGTTCTGTGTCACAAACAGAAATAATCCCCATATTTTGAGGACACCTGGGGCTCTCTGTGCTGTGTTGACAGACCCCAGACCAAGACACAACACTGCTGTGATCAATTCTGGCAATGAGTGGGTCCTTTTCTCAGTAGTAAATGTGCCCCCATCAGTCTTGCTATTGCAAGTGTACCATTTAGGACAGTAAGATCACTTTCTCTTGAGAGCTTGTCAGATGTGGAATCTCTGACTCACTGAATCTGCAATTTAACAATATCTGGAGCCTTTCCCTATGGACAGGGGATCAAGAGAAACACTAAGTCTCAGAACCTTTTTATTATCAGGTTCGAATGTAACTTTTAAACATTCTGTAATAAGAAGTCAAAAGTTGCTACACTTAGATTGACAAAAGAATGTCAGTATTTTATCTTGTTTGAATATAATTTAGGGTCATAGTGACTTTAATTAATGCCTAGGTGTACTGGGATTGAGCTTTCAGTTAGATTTGTTAAGGCAGCTGGAAGATAGTGGCTGGGCTGTGAATGGAAGAATAGTTTCCACCTGAGATGTGCCTTTTAGAATATGGATTCTGCTGTTGTTATTGGGAACCAGAAGTTTAAAAAAAAGAGTGAGAACTTCCCTCTTAACTGCCTAGGAAGTATTTAGAAGGAGCCAGCTGAAGGAGGAACATTCACATGGAAATGCCAAGCCAATATTTATTTACTATTCATTTGCTTGGGAATCTCCATGCTATGGTGCGTGTGTGTGTGTCCTGAAGCTTAACACAACAATACTTTTTTTTTTCTTTATCTTCAGAACAGCATATGTCTTAACTAACCAATACTTCTTTGGATCTCTCTGTTTTTTACTTCAGAATATTCATTAGTAAAACAGACTATGTACATTGTTTCCTGTTAATCTGCCTCTATTGATTTGATTATTAGATGAATAGCTAGGGGAATTGAAAGATGAGAGAAAAAACATCATTTGCTCCCACAGCTGGCTGTCATGATCTGTAGTTGAATAATAAATGGAAGCCAGACTGGTGTGGCTCAGTGGGTTGTCCCACACAGCAAAAAAAAAAAAAAAAAAAAAAAAGTCCCTGGTTTTCTGAGAGGTCACGACACATGCCAGTGTTTCAGGCTTGGTCCCCTGTCAGGGTCCACAGGAGACATAACTGGTTGATGTTTCCCTTTTACTTCAATGTTTCTCTCCCTTTCTATAAATGGAAGGAAGGAAGGAAGGAAGGAAGGAAGGAAGGAAGGAAGGAAGGAAGGAAGGAAGGAAGGAAGGAAGGAAGGAAAGAATAGTTTTACGAAATACTAAAAGGTAAAGGGAAAATACCTGGCAGCTGTAAGTAAAAATGTGAAAATTTGTCAGGAAAACAGGTAGCAAGAGATACATTGACAGGTAAGAGAAGAATGTAGCCTGCTAAACACGAGGTGGATAGATCTGTTTTCTGCTCTGAAATTAACATCAGCAACACAATCCCATAACTGGGTACAGGACTTGGTGTTATCTGAAAGCAGGAAGACCTTTGGACTCCAATAACCCATAAACCCAAAGAATAATGCCAAGGGAGAAATAATTTAGATTTGAAAGATAATAAAAATAGTAAAATGGATGTAGGAAACCAAGCCTGCAAGGCTAAAATCTCTCAGCATCACTTCCCTCATTACTATTACAGCAGATAGACAATAAATAAAAAGACTTTATTTGCAAATGCTTAGAGAAATGTAAATATTTTATTAGAAGAGGTGTCAATTTAGGAGGGCCAAAGTAGAAATATTTTGACATCTAATTAATCTAGATATTCAAAATTTTAAAAACTTAGTGCTCTAAATTTTAACTGAAAAAATGACAAGTACATTTTATTGGAAATTAGAAGCTTCTAGGAGAAGCACAGATAAATCCTCTCTTAAAAAATAATGAAAACTTTAAGGGACTGTCTCCGAACTTAAACAAGGCTCCTATAGGTAATAAATGCCAACACCACATATCTCCCCCTTCCATCGTCCCTTCACTGTATTCTTTGCCTCTGAGTTCCTTTTCTATTTAGTCTAGATTGCCTTCTTTCTTTCTTATTTTATCATTTTTTATCTCTTTATATCTGTTTCACTACCACTCCTTAATAATCTTAGAGAAAATGACAATAGAGATTTAGACAAAATAATCCAGGAATTCTAGTAGATCCCTTTAGAAAAAACATAAACAAAACAAACAAACAAACATAAAACCTTGTTTTATGTAGAGGGCAGTGAAGGATTATATATATTTCTAAAACTAAATAAGAATATAAAAATCTAACTAAAATTTTTGAGACGTTCTCCAGGTCTCTGATGGTTTTGCAAAAAATTCTAATTGAACTGTTGGAACACAAGGTCACAGCTATTCTGACCTTCTCCATTGAAAGCACCTATGAGTTCCTGGTAGTGAAGCCACAAATTCACCAAATAAGGTCAACTGGGAAACTCCTGTAGAGAAATCAGTTCACTTTAAATGAGGATATAAAAATCTTAAAAAAGATTGAAAACAAGAAAAAATACAAAAGCAAGCATATGATTTCTCAGTGAAATACAAATATCTTTCCTTGTCTCCTTATTTACAGTTAAAAATAAATTAAAATTACTATAATAGGGAAAATGCTGAAGGCCCTTGTAGGTACTGGGACCACTTTGTCTGTTCTTAACATCATCCAATTAAGAGGAAAGCTTTGGTGCAGATTGTAGGGACATCTAGTCAACTAATGAATGTTCCTAAGTCAAAACCTGTCTGCTTCAACTACAAAATGTCATGAGGTAACATATGCTTTTACTGGTCTAAACAGCCTCAGTTTACCTGACAGGGAGATATTTTGTTTACACTCATGGCACCCACATATTCTTTTCCTGGAAGAGTGAAATGTATTTGAATACTCAAACAATGGGTAAAATAACTTCCACAAGAAGAAAAAACACATCTTGAGACTATACATTTCTTACAGGATGTTACAAAGGAACTTTGAGTTCTTTCCAGTGCAGATATTGTCAAGATCAATCAGCCACTACTATTAAAATAACTGCTGATGATACTTTGCCTCTGCCTAATATTTGCCATTTTACTTGAAGACCTGATGCACTAGCTGGAATTAAGCCTATTATATCAAATTACTTTTTAAAAAGACACAATTTATATAGAAGCTTCTGTAATTCTGCCACCTTGCTGGTAAAGATACCAAATAAATAGGATGAAGACTTGTACATAATTTGAGCTATAAATAAAATATTTATTTCTAGATATCCTGTGATTCTAAATCCACATACTGTATTATCATCCACATCTGTAGACTGTGAACATATTTCGGTAACAAATTTATGTAGCACCTTGTTCAGCACTTCAGTATAAAATAATGCACAGTCAATATCTCTTTGCCTTCACTTGGGAAGATTGCCAATTTACTTGGTCTAAAATATCCCAGGTAGATACAGAGAGCCTCACCTATTTCTCCCAGAGATTAAGATTTGATTTACTTTTATGCTCAAGGATATTACTAGACTCAAAAGGGACACAATTTACTTTTCAGAACAGCTAGCAAGAAAAGGAGATCAGGTCTCTAAGGATAAGCTTCCATTTTGTTTACCTCAAATAAAATAGATTGACAACTCATATCTAAAGATGGATATTAATTCACCTCAAAGGATTCAATGGAATCTTATTTTTCCTCTTTTAAAATAGAGGAAGAAACTTAGAGGATGCTGGCTTTTACTGGCTATTGTCACAATTGCATTAACAATTTTTCCAGTTTTTGTATGTTTTACTAAAGCCAAATTCAGGGAACCTACCCCCTTCCCCCCCAAAAAAAAAACAAGATGAAAAATCTCTAAAATATTATCTAAAGCCCACATTCTGACACATATTAAGCAAAAATTTTCTAACTCTTCATACAAAAATACTTAAGAAGATTTAACTCAAAAATAGACATTACCTTTGACCCATGTAATCTTATCATCAGCAATTAGACTCAGAAGCCAAAGAGCTTGCTCCCTGCATGACAGTTATTTCTGCTTTATACGTATTATGTAAACAAACAGAAAAGATAGCTATGGGCTCTCTATTTTTTATGTTTGCATTCTTTTGAATCTCCACTGAATTCCCATTATACCCAACACTTCTGTAAGTGTCTCACATTCTGTACCTACTGTTTTCAACTTGATGTAACAGTCTTATCACAGCAAGTTTGCTGCCTTTGTTGCAGAATAAAGACATCCATGGCTGCATTTTGCCCACTGACCATCTCTTTGTTTCCAGGGATGGTTCACAGGAAACTCCTTGCTGATGCTGACTTAATGTGGTTTACATATGAATCTGTGAATGATGAACAGTAATGTTACCAAGCTCGATAGGCAATAACTTTTACGATGGACACAACTAAAGGTTTTTACTTACCCAAGTAAGAAACTCCCAACAATCTGAAATAATTGTTCTAACTTGTGCTTGTCAATTTTCAAAAAATCAAATACTCCATATTTTCATTAATAGTAGCTATACCCTTGATGTAGTTCAAAACTCACGATGTTGTGGAAGCAGAGGACCTTCTGAATTTACTCTGGGAAGTTGATTAAAGATAGAAAATAGGTTGCACAGTTATTAGATGTTATATGGATATTGAAACAATTGGCAATTATCAGAATTTGAAGACTTGTAAAGCTGCTGCCATGAAAACAAATGGAATTCATTCATCTGATGCTGCAGCTAGGCAGGGAGTATTAAACAGCCAAATTATTTTGACCTGAGAATGCTTGTTGCTTCCTATGAAATCAATGAAAGACTCTCTTTTAGTGTTGTAGTGGACCACAGCAGAAAAGGAAAAGGGGGTCTGATCCCTAATGGGGCAACTTGGAACCAGAGAAAAATACATGGTGTCAAACAGAAACCAGTCTTACCTGAAGGGACTCAATCTTTGATACTTTAACAAGTACATGAGCTAAGACACTGGGTTTTTAAAAGTACAATTTCTGTGAAGTAAACAATATTACTGGAAGCCTCTTCCTATAGCTCATAAAGTCTGTAGCACATGTTCTATGTGTCCAAATATGACACTGGAAAATCATTCAACTAGGCCCATATACATATCCCACTTTCTTCAGATCCACTTGAAATATGGTAATTGAATTCTATTAAAATACCACCCTCTCAAGAATACAAATATGTCACACAACCTGGCCTCCAAATAAACCTTAAGGTTACAGCTCCAAAGTGTAAAACTAGTAGAAATCAAATTTACATTGACTAATTAGTAACAGGTGGGTCATAGTAAATAAGAACCAATCACATGGTGTGGTGGTTAAAAGTGCTTTGGTCTATAGTGTGCCCTCACACTGTAAGTAAATGTTATACAAGGTGCAAAATACAGAGAAATGAGACACAAAAGTGAATTAGGATCATGGTAGAAATGATCAAGAGTGTTTCTCTAATAAAGGTCTGTGGCACCAACTGCTCCCATTTACCTGCTGTTCTCTTTTGAAATCTTTCAGCTTTGACTTCCATCCAAGGTTAAGGGCTTGCTGCATCATGGATGGTTTATGTTCAGCAAGACAAACACTGATAGTAAGACTTCCTTAAAATCTCTTCCTAGCACTTGAGACAATTTTGACTAACCAAAAGATCAGTCACCAATGTATTGTTTAGGTTGATTTATAACCAAAGCAGTGTGGACAAAAAAGGGGCCACATCCCAAAACTGACCAGCTCAGGGAAGGCCTGCATGGTGGGATGTAAAACACATGAAGTTAAGCAACCACAGAGGATGGTCTGAAATTAAAACCCTTAACCAAAGTGAGCCGTGGTGGGTAGTCATGTCCTAGGCTGGTATCTTTCCTGACAAAAGTCAATCTTTCCCTCAACTGAGAGTGTTCATTGTCTTTTTGCCTCAAACATAACATACCTTTAAAACATCAGGGTAATTTTCTGTTTTCTGGACGCCTCACTGCACCACAGCAGAGACAACATACCTTCTCATTACTATTACTATTGTGTTCATTGTTAACTGCTGACTTTCCTGTATGAACCAACCTCAAATTTATGTCTATTTGTTTTAGTCTTTAACAATCTCAGAGATTCCTGCACTTTTCCTTCTCCAATATCTCTAATCTACTACCAATGGATTTTACATAACCCCTCAGGCCTCAGCCTTTGAACGTACTATATGAACTGAGGGGCAAATTGCCATTCTTCAGAACATTTTCTCAGTCCATTGTGATTTCGAGTCTTGCAAGTATCATCATGTTTGGCTCAAAAAAGACTATTAAAATTATTTTCAGGTTGAAACATTTCTTAAGTCCACAGCTGAAAATTCCAAACTTCTTATCAGAACTTGGTCTTTCTGGTGACCTGCCCTCACTCTGCAACTATCCAGAGGTCAGCCAGGAGTTGCGTCATCACAACAAAAGTACACTTACCACCCACATCACTTATAAAATTCCAGGAGTTTTAGATGTCCTTTTCTAAAATCCAGGAAAGAAGTCCAAACATATTTGTATGACATCACATGAGAGAAGTGACTGTGATCAAGGTGGGGTCACTCACCCAGAGTCACACAGCCTGCAGGTGGGCTTAGAAATGTCATGTGGCACTTGGCATACATCCTTCATTTTATTAGGTTTCCTTTTATATCAGAGACAAAAAGTCAAACATTCCCTTTCCCCTACTCCTAGTGATTGACAATCTAGATGTGAATTGAATGCAGTTTCTGAGGTGCACTGGCTAATAATTTAGAAGCTGGAACTGAAATGGAACCATTATTTCTGTTACTGTGTTGACTGATGGATGTGGTGTGGCAGACACAATTTTATGTGAAGAAGCAGGTGTTTTTTTTACCTCTGGGTGGGTGTGGGACCTTGAAAACATACTTCCAGTGGTAACTCCTAACTTCTGTTTGTCTAGCTATTCATTTGTTTTAAAATACTAATTATTTGCTTTATAGAATTTTCTTCATTCTTGTTCATTGCAGGTTTACTTGTAAGAGCCCAAAATTGGAAACAATGCTAATGTCCATAAAGGGTGAATGGAAAAACAAAATAAATGCATCTTTAGAATGACAGATAACTGGAGTTTAAAAGGAAAGGGCTATGTCAAAATAATCTTGTTGAGTCAAGAATCCAACCTCTGCCTAAAATTACATACTTCATGATAAAACTTAGGAAAATCCTGGAAATGTATATGAATTTTTAATTAAAAAAGCTGATGAGAGTTTTATTAACACTACAAAAGGAGGTGGAGAGATGAAGAACAAAGAGATCACCAGAGAGCATGAAAAGACTTTAATAGTAAGGGACATGGTCTTTACTTTAATTATAACAAATCATCTGGTGCATACATCTGGAAAAAATATAAATTGTATGATTTTGATATGTTAAGCTTATTATATTGAACTCTAATTCAAAAATATATTAAAATTCTATATACCCATGAAATATTTTCTAAAGTATAGTTGAATAGGAAGTACAAAACTAAAAGAAAACTAACTGTAACATGACATCTTCTTGCCCATTTTTCTGCTTGTCCACCCAGGTGTAGCAGAATTACTCTGCAGACTGGATACTTTCTTGGGCATGGCTGACCCCAACAGAGTGGCACCCACAGCCCAGCAGAGCACAACCTCAAAGATATCAATCATTGCACATTATTCCTAACTCTTCAAGTTCCTCATCCAGGGGAGCAGACTCTGTCCACTCCTCCATCTAGCCAAATATCAGCCCACCAAAGGTCAGACCTCTGCAGGCAGCTGTTTTTTCTTTACAATTTCTGTTCCTTGAGGGTAAAATGGCCACAGATTCTTCAGGTGTCAGCAAAGAGGTCACTTTGTCAAAAGTTCTCTCGATGATCCCCAAACCAGCTAAGATTCAGGAGCATGCTGTGTGTGCATCTGAAGTTTTCTTTCATGCCCCTTCACTGAAATATAACTAATCCCCTAGAGCCATGATTTATCTGAGACCCTGTCTCTGTTACAAGGCAAACTTGATAAGCACAAGACCCACACATGTTTTATTCTCCTTGGAGTTTCCAGGGTTCAACCAAGATTCTGACTCAAGAGTGCTCAAGAAAGGTCTTCATATAATTGACATCAACAAATAAATTTATAAGGGTCCCCTGTTTTGGTGGTATATCTGTGTATTGCAGTATTTTCCTTGTAAATAAGAAATATTGTATATGGTAGTTCAGGAGATACTTTGATTGTTCATCACTCATTCCTTTGTAGATTCTGTAAACATCAAAGGAACTCACACTTTAAATCTATCAGGCATTGTCTGAGGCAGTTGGGGCATGGTAGTGCATGAAATAAATGAACTGGAGATGAGTGCTGGTGACCAACTATTTACTGGACAACTAATATTTCAAAGGTACTTCAGGATGCCTCAAGATTTGTAATCCCGGGCAAATCATTGACCTGAATGTGCTCCTGGAGAACTTTTCTTAATCTGTGTATTTTCATCACCCTTCACTTTCTCTTATATACCACATTAAATTCTTCAGAAAATTCTTTGACTCAGTGTTCAGAACAAATCCAGAAACTGATTATTTTTTCTTCACACTGCTCCAACTATCCTCACCTGTTACCTGGATGACTATACTTGTCTTCTCACCAAACCCCGCTTGCAATCCAGCAGCCTCACAAATCCTGGCCAATGAGGAGGCTAAAAATAGGAATACTGTCCCTCCAATGTTTTAAAAGTTTTCGTCTGAGCTAATCATCAAACTAAGAGAGAATAATTAGCAGAAGGAAATAAGCTTTTTAATATATAATCATAGAGAATTCACAGAAGAATACAAATTCAATGACTGTGAGGAAACATTGGGTTATAAACATTCTGAAGAAAGGAAAAAAATGTAAATGGAGTCTTTTGTTTCAGAAGGCAGAATGAGTGCTTTGCAGGTAGTTGAGAAGCCCAAATCCTACATGGCAACAGAGTTTTGGGGGGGGCACCTCAGAATCAGTAGGGCACAGGGGATTCATAGCCCATAGGTGCCTTAAAGCACTTTCATTCCCCATAAGTAATCAAATTCACCTAAAGTGAACATCCCAACTTTTCTTTTGAAGTATGATTTCTATCTGAATCTCTTGGCAGAAATATGAAGAGGGTCAACAGTTGTTTCTAAGGTTTGTTTCCTAATAGCTTAAAAGCAATATCCTTAAACTAAAGTTTCAGGGTGGCAAATGTTCATTTCCTTCCATAAACACAGGTTACTCACATTTTTTTTTCTTTCAACATTCCAGTGTCTCTCCAGTTCACTCAGAGCAAAGCCAAGGTTCTGGCTGATGGCTTCATTATTTCTGACTTCATATATTCTCATGTTCTGGTCTCTCTGTTCCAATAAATTCACATCCTCTGTGCTGAGCCAACACATTTGAATTGGATAAAAAAAATCACCCAAAGTATGCCTCACTTTATTCTAACATACTGTCATACGATATTGTTTGAATTATTGTGTGACTCCCTCACTGCCAAGTCTGGTCTATGAGGATGAAGGTTTTCTCTGTTTTCTTTCTTGTGATTAGAAGAGTGTCAGGGAGATGGTGAAGAGAGTGTTGCTGTTCTTTGATAAATGAATTAAAAAGTTGCAAATATAATAATAGTTAAAAAGGTAAAATACAGAGCATTATAACCACACAGAAGTGTAATTCTGACCTAGTGAAGACCAGTTATATTTTTTTATAAAGAAACATCTAATAGAGAATGAGCCCAGGCAAACCTAAAGTTCATGTTGGGGGCAGGAATGAGAATTTTAGACACAGGACACAGCATGTGCAAAGGCCATGAGGTAAGAACATTGAGTGAAGAAAATGAATTTCAGTGATTAATACTGGTGATTCAGTGAGCTAATGTGCCTGAGGTACTCGATACATAGTCAGTGCTAAAAATAGCCAGTGTTCCATTATTGTGTTCCTCTGGGTACCCATTCCATGTCTGACCACTTGGAAACAGCATTATTAGGAAAACAATATGCTCCCTTCCTAACCATATAAGCAATTCATGTCATCATGCATTCATTCCAGCTTGACTGATGTATAAGTAACCGACAATAAACCACAGATATGTAAAGTTTACAGTCTGATAAGTGTTGCCATGCCTACACACTCCACATGTATCAATTTCACTCAAAAGTTTCTCACATGTTTTTGAAATCCCTTCCTCTCTTCCCTACCCAATCCTCAGAGTTTGCAGGAAATTACTCCTTTTCTTTCTGTCTCTATACATAAGTTTGAATACTTTGAAGTTTTATGTAAGTAAAATCATGTAGTATGTTCTCTTTTTAAACTGTCTTTTTTAATTCAGCATAATTTTATGAGGTAAAATTTATATAATAAAAATTAATCATTACAAAGTGAATAATTCAGTGGCATTTGTTGAAGTCACATATTTTTAGCCATCATGTGTATTTAGGACTAAAATATTTTTAAAACATATTTATTTATTTAACTTTTGTAATAAAACCAGGACTTTAGCTCAAATATCCTAGTTCAGACCAATGCCCATGGAATTACAAATGAACCCATAGTTTATGAAGCTAAGTTTGATCTCTTTGTCTTTTGGTACCTCCTAGAGAAGTGTACATCACTCAAAGCTAGAGAAACTGCAGGCAAAGTGTGAGGATGAAGCTCCTTGACCTCAAGTGACAAAACTCCCATTATATGTTCTATAGAAAAACCTTCATTAGAGCAAACCAAGTGGTAAAAGTCAGTTCCTCTGCTCTTAGGTAACTAAGGAGGTCAAACCACATGACTCCAGGTATGTCCTAGGATCAAATACACACTTCTTCCTTAGGGATTACATTTGACGAGAGGAAAGTTACTGTAGAGAAAAATGTAGTGTCTAAATGGAAATCTCCAGAAGCACAGGCTTCTGGGAGCTCAGATTCTGGCTCTCTTCAGGAAAACTCAGCTATTTTGCACCTGTTTATAAATAGCTGGGAATTTTCACTTCTTTATCAATTGCAATAACTGATGGAGATTTGAAAACCAGGTCTTAGCTGAAAGAGATGTAGTTGTGTTTCCCACAACTGTGCAGAAAGCAGTTTGGTTATGACCCAGAAGCCTTCATGTTCCTCAGAGTCAATTATCTTTACACAGGTTTTTCCTGATTGCAGGACTCTGACCTCCATATTTTAGAGCATTTTCTTCAGAAATAGAATTGCAATTTGTAATTTCAGATTCTTTTATTGCCCATTTGAAATGCACATGAGTCTCCTTAAAATCTTCTTGCCAATGTTACGATTCAAAGTGTATCTGTCAGGAGGGCATATGACCATGACTTTAAATTTAATCCTCCTGGTGTCTGTGTTTCATGTTTCTGGGAGGGCAGAAACCTAAGCTCTATAAGGACCTTTAAAACCATGAGGTAAAAAGACATACTGGGAAGATTTCATGAAATGCTTTACTTTTTATTTCTTTTTTGTAAAACCAAATAGCAAACAGAGGTGTATTTTATTCTTTTTTGTTCTTAAAATCTTCTCAGTCTTCTCTTTTGAGGGTGTTGCATTTGGTTCTCTATGCTAACGCACAATCTTTAATAAAGTCTCTCTTGCCTCTTTAAATTTATGTGATGCATCTGTCATTCTGACGTCACCTACTTGTTATTAGCAGATCTTTTCACCTTGTTCACAGTGCCCCTCCTTACCTTAATTTCAAATCTTCCACTTTTAAAAAATCTGGCTCCAATTTTCCCAATAACTGTTTCCAGTTGTCTTGCCTTCCTTCTGAATTGGTGTCCATGGACAAAGATGACCTGACTGCCCAGATTTCTCTCAGGATGAATTTTCCTTGAAGTGACCTTTGTCTAAGAATCTGATAGAAAGGGCAGGTGTGAACCTCAGCACCTCTGTAGGGGTCAACCCATCAACAGTGTTTGCATTGTACATACATTTTCACTCACATTCAAGGAAAACCTTACAGAGGTTTGAAAATTGTTCCATCATGAACCCTAGGAAGTCTAGTGAACATGTAGGTCCCTGTGACATCAACCCCCACAGGCCTGCACTGGGAGACCCTGTTTTGTGCCTCCTGTAACCTGAAACTCAGGTTCTTTGATTTCTCTGTTATGATTACAAAGTCCACAACTCTACCTTTAGTGTCTAGAATTAGAACTTGGGACATGAAAAATAAATCTCTTTTCTGGTCTACTTTTTATTGCTACTTGGGTCCTCTGAGGCATTGGATTGAATCCTCTGGTCAGAGGTGGATTGTGCATAGGCAGAAGTGTGCATTCAGGGGGGTCAAAAACAAATACAATCTGCTCAGAATATTGATGGGAAAGTATAAAGCATATGGGTTTGGGTATTAAGCATTGTGTGGACTAAAGAGGTCATAAGAAGGTGATGGAGGAGGCCTATGTTAAGGAAACTCTGTGTTATATGCTGAGGCATATAAGTAAGGGGCTGACAGAAGTGATGAGGGAGGGACAACTGGAGCTGGTGCAGTTAAGAGAGAAGAGCCATTCTCCCAGATTATGATGGATATGTGGGGAGAGACACAGGGATGGTAGAAAGAGTAAGGCTTTGAAGACTCAGATCAGTGTTCTAAGATTAGTATAAGTGGGAAAACCAGATGTCCTAGGCAACAAATGTTATGAAACAGAATCAAGGGAGAGATGAGATGAACATCCTGTTGGGGATGAGGAGTCTGAAGAGTGATGAAGGTATGTAAGATTGGGCCCACCATGATTACAGAAATTTTAATCAGTAAGGAAGTTGGAGTATGTGGTATCCATACTAGCAAAGGGTTTGCAATGAAGCCTGGAAAATGTGGAGAATGCAGGGAAGGCTTGAGGATGAGGACACAATTGAAGGTCAATAGTGTCTAGGATATATTCTGACCCAGTGGAAACATAGGGAGCAGGCTCTCAAAGTGTGGTCTAAAGCCACGTTTCCACATGGCCTTGGAGAACTGAGAATAACTAAAACTCAATCGCATAACATGAGATGAGTCAAGAAGATGTGTCCCATCAGCTGAGTCAATAAATTAGCCATGTTTTAGGGGATTTGTGTGTTAGTAGGTTGACTAGGTGCCTGGGGAGAAGCAAAAATAGTAACTGGTGGTTTGTGCAGTTGGGAGGGAGAATTGAGGGCCAGAATGAACTCAGAGTGGACACATTGAGTTCTTTGTTGAAAGCAATGATGAACTTCCTGTGATTCCATGGTGAAAGCTATGTGACAGGCCACTTGCTAAAGCAGTAAGTGCTAATGGTCTGGGTCACCTGCCCTTTTCTAATCCAGATCTATCACTTCTTTTCATGATGGACTGCTCTTCCTACTTTACCTTAATGTCCATGCATTCAATAGAACCCAAATCTGAGGAGGTCTGGCTACCTTGTCACATTACAGCCCATATTTAGGCAATCTGACTCCCATGGGAGTTCAAAGCCAGTGAGGAGCTATTGCTGTATTGCTGTGGAAAGCATGGACTTGCCCTGAAGCCTAGAATTCTGAATGTCATTCTCTTATTAGATCTAATCAGAGGGTTCATAAAGCACCTTTTCTTCTTCTAACATTAACTAAATGGAGATAGAAACACAACAACATGTCTTTTACTCTGGAGGGTACGTCCAGCATAACCCACACTGTGTGACAGATCCCTGAATGGTCACAGATGTGGATGTAATGCTTTGCATAAAATACCCATCCTTGCAGCTGATCTTTTCCCTGGTGTCACTGGTAACACTAATGTCATTGTCTGAAAAGTATCAACATTAGTCGGCATTCATTTCCACCCTTCAAACCCATGTATCTACTGAGGCATTTAGAAAACTTGTCCCTGATCATTTCTAGCAAGAAAGCCTGTAGTTAAAGCCATTAAGGATGACAATAGTAGCAAGTCTGTATGGCTTTTGTAACTTGAGTTTAGTGTGAAATTGGCTTGGAGGATAAACACATTCATTTTCCCTGCTGGAGAGGTTTAGCTTTATGGGTTCACACTCTGTGCAGTCACTAAGAGCTACTGGTTGGTGTAATACTCTGTCTTCACCATCTTGAAAATCATATTGACTTTTCAACAAGGAGTCCTGCATTCTCTTGACACTGACTTTTTCTGGTTTGGCTCCTAGGCATGACCTAGGGTTGTAAAAACAATTTGACCCTATAGGGAGCTGCCATTTGAAATGTTATCACCAGAGGGCAGCAACAATGCAAAGTACCCAGGAGGGGCTATGAAGGGATGGAGGAGTTTTGAGATTTATCTACACTATTTGTGTCACTACAAGTATCTAATGAGCAGACCTATTTCACTCTAACCTCTCCAGCTCATAGAAGGTAAGTTCTTCATCTCTGATGTACTTCAAGATTCAAATTTAAAGATGTCTCTGTTGGTGGATAAAATGTGAATGGAATTAAACAGACACGATAAAATTTATACTAAATATAATTCTTTAGAAAAGTACTGGTAAAATAGGATGGGAGGTTTGGTGTGTAATTGTGCACATCTGTGTGTTTGTGTTGGTGATGGAAAGAAAAGCAGTGAGTCCTCATCTTTCAGGAAGTAGGATCTTATATACATACTGCATAAAATTGAAAAAATATGGGGGACTTCTGGCCAAGGCAGAGGATTAGGTAGACACTCTGTGCTTCTTTGCACAATGAAAAGAAGGGCAACAAAAAAATGTATAAACAAAACAACCAGAACTGACAGAAAAATCAAACTGTATGGAAGTCCTACAACCAAGGATTTAAAGAAGAAACATTCACCCAGCTGGACGCGGAGGTCGTCCGAGAGAGCCGAGCAGACTCTGTCCCCAGTCAGGGGTTGAAAACTTCAGAAACGCAGGAGCTGTGCGCACCCATGGGGAACAGTATTCTACCACAGAAGATCACACCATAAACACAAGGAACCAGAACAGATCAAGTTAAGAAACAGAGGTTAACAAGAAGAGTCTCAGAAACAATGAGAAGACAAAGAAACAATCCGCAAATGAAGGGAAA
>PVIA01016557.1:0-18463 GCA_004024845.1 Tonatia bakeri | reverse complement strand
GACAGTAGGTAGAAAATAGACAGGGGGAGGGTAAGAATAGTATGGGACATGTAGACACTAAAGAACTTATGACACATGGACATGAACTAAAGGGGGGAATGAGGGTGGGAGGGGATGGGCAGGGTGGTGGGGAGTGAAGGGGGAAAATGGGCCAACTGTAATAGCATAATCAATAAAATAAAGAATTAAAAAAAAAGAAATAAGCCAGGTGGTGAAAGACAAATACTATATGATCTCACCTATAAGTGGAACCTAATCAAAAAAACAAGGAAGCAAAATATAACCAGAGACATGGAAATAAGTAACAAACTGACAGTACCAGATGGGAGTAGGGAGAGGGATAATGGGGGAAAGAAAGGGAAGGGTCATTAAGCAACATGTATAAAGGACTCATACACAAAGCCTAAGTGGGGTAAGATTGAGGGTGGGAGGTGTGGGTGGGAGGGGCACAGGAAAGTAGTGGTGGTAAAATGGAGACAACTGTACTTGAGCAACAATAAAAATTTCCAAAAAAAAGGAAAAAATAAGTTTTTTTCTAATTATAATGCTCTCTTACAATAAAATATTTTACCTATTCTTTAATGGAAATGTTTAAGTAGAAGCTAGAGGACAACTTTTAGAAATGTTGTACTGGAAATCCCTACTACTGTGAGAATTGGAATGAGGTGTTTAGTAGGTAGAACCATCCCACCTTGGCATTCTGTTTGTATGTATGTATTTATGTATTTATTTATTTATTTATTTATTTATTTTACTTTAAAGGGGCCGTTTGAGTAGGGTATAGCTTCTCATTTTAAGTAGAAAGTTGGTGATCTTATCAGATATGCTCCAAATGTCTTTGAATGGCAATTGGTTCTTATCTTCTCTCTCCCCAGGTGTCACCACTGTTCTCACCATGACCACCCTAAGTATCAGTGCCAGAAACTCCTTACCTAAAGTGGCATATGCGACGGCCATGGATTGGTTCATAGCCGTCTGTTATGCCTTTGTATTTTCTGCACTGATTGAATTTGCCACTGTCAACTACTTCACCAAGCGGAGTTGGGCTTGGGAAGGCAAGAAGGTGCCGGAAGCCCTGGAGATGAAAGTAAGATACAGCAAGGGTGGGAGCTGGGAAGCACTCCCTGAGAGAACTGTATTGGAACCAGAAGTGGGCAGTTTGCAGCCTGTGGGAACTGGCCAGGGCTGTGTGCTATTCACTGGGGTCATCAATCCAGTTCTCAACTGGAATGCTTCTTGGCAATGTAAAATGCTTGCTGGGGGCTAAGAAGGTAGGTATCACAGAGTGTTGATGTCTTGTGGTGAAGACCAAAACTAAGTGTGATACTGCTAGAATCAAAGGGAACCTTTTGTATTTACAAAGTCATCCAGAAGAGTGAATTTTGTGTTCAACCAAAAGAAAAATCTCTAGGGCCTCCTCTCCTCTCACCTTCCAGTATGTTCCCATTACAGTCAAATCACAGTGATCATCACTTCTTCTGTGTCTGCTTATTTACTACTCTCTATCTGGAATGTCCTTTTTTTCCTGCCTGGTGAAGATCTACTCATTCTTTAAGACCCAGAGGAAAAGCTATTTTCTCCATAGAACCTATCCAGAATCATCCAGGTAGCTTTAGCTTTTCTTGAGTGATAGGTTGGGAGGGTGCTCTTGATATTAAAGGTATTTCCTTCCTCCCTGGACTGAACAGAAAGCAGAGGCCTGTCTGCATCATCTTTCTAATTAGCTAGCATACTCGTACAGCGTCTTACTCATAGTAAAAACTGAACAACTATTCATTGGCCTCTGGATGTATGGAAAGGGAGAAAAAAACAATAAACTAACTGGAATTGGCAGAAATAAAACATGAATATAATGAAATAAATGTTTTTGTCCTTGGCTGATTTAAAAGAGTTCAGAACTCTAGATCTAGATGAAAATTATTCAAAGACACTAAACAAAACCTGGCAGTTGTGGTCACAAAACCATTTCATGAAGAATCATGGAGAAGAGAAAAGATAATGAAGATTTTTTTCAAACAGGAGGAAAAGATATATATTCCATAGAATACATACTGGTGAGTTGGCAAACTTTAAAATAGATTTTAATTGTTTATTTGGGTAAAGTTTATTAACTTCTTCCTATAAATTATGAAGAAATAAGCATGTTTCTACTTCCTCCATCTACTCTAACATAGTATTTTTGGTTGGTTTTATTATTATACTTAAACTAGTTGTTACCTTTGTGTCCTTAAAATATTTATCCATCTAATGCTTGATTTATTAGCTATGAACAGGATCTATTGATCTCTCACTTACTACAAAGATAATGAGGAAATTAGTATGTTTGTCCTATCTTTATAAAAATATTTCATTGACTATGCTACTATAGCTGTCCCATTTTTTCTCCCCTTTATTCCTCTCCACCCTGTGCCCCCCTCACACCAGCTTTCCTCCACCTTAGTTCATGTCCATGGGTCATACATATAAGTTCTTTGGCTTCTCCATTCCCCATACTATTCTTAATCTCCTCCTGCCTATTTTGTACCTACCATTTATGCTTCTTATTCCCTGTACCTTTCCCATTCTCACACCTCCCCATCCCTGGTGATAACCCTCCATATGATCTCCATTTCTGTGATTCTGTACCTGTTCTAATTGTTTGCTTAGTTTGTTTTTGTTTTTTTAGGTTTGCTTGTTGATAGTTGTGATTTTGTTGTCATTTTACTGTTCATATTTTTTATCTTCTTCTTTTTCTTAGATAAGTCCCTTTAACATTTCATATAATAAGGGCTTGGTGATGATGAACTCCTTTCACTTGCCCTTATCTGGGAAGCACATTATCTGCCCATCCATTGTAAATGAGAGCTTTGCTGGATAAACTAATCTTGGATGTAGGTCCTTGTGTTTCATGGCTTTGAATACTTTCTAGCCCCTTCTTTTCAGTAAGGTTTCTTTTGAGAAATCAGCTGATCGTCTTATGGGTACTCCTTTGTAGGTAACTGTTTCCTTTGCTCTTGCTGCTTTTAAGATTCTCTCCTTGTCTTTAATCTTGGGTAATGTGATTATGATGTGCCTTAGTGTTCACTTCCTTGGGTTCAACTTCTTTGGAACTCTCTGAGCTTCCTGGACTTCCTGGAAGTCTATTTCCTTTGCCAGATTGGGGAATTTCTCCATCATTACGTTTTCAAATACATTTTAAATTTCTTGCTCTTCATCTTCTCCTTCTGGCACCTGTATGATTTGGGTGTTGGGACATTTAAAGTTGTCCCAGAGGTTCCTAAGCCTCTCCTCATTTTTTAAATTCTTTCTTCATTCTGTTCTGGTTGAATGCTTATTTCTTCCTTCTGGTCCCAGTTTCCTTCCCTTCATGGTTGGCTCTCTGTATATTTTCCTTTATTTCACTTAGCCTTCACTTCTTCCTCTATTTTGTGACCATGCTCAACCATTTCAGTGAGCACCCTGATTACCAGTGTTTTGAACTCTGCCTCTGATAGGTTGGCTTTTCATTACTTAGTTCTATTTTTACTGGAGTTTTGATCTGTTCCTTCATTTGGGCCATATTTCTTTGTCTTGGTGTGCATGTTACATAGAAAGGGCAGAGTCTCAGGTATTTGTCAGGGTGAGGCAACCCATGTTGCTGTGTTGTGGTGCTGTATGTGGGGGAGGGGCCCCAGATGGAACAGTGCCGCTTGCTCAGCTCTCTGCCAGCTTTCAGTCACTTCCTTGGCTACCCACAGGCAAATTGGGCCCTTCTGGTGCTGATAACCAGGTTGGTGGGTGGGTTTGTGTACATTCTAGGATCCTGTGTGTCTCTCCAATGAACTCTCCTGTGAGGCTGGGAGTTTCTCCTGCCACTGCAATGCCCACAGATTTTTTCAGTCAGAGGTTTGAGATTTTATTTCCCCACGCTGGAACCCTGGGTTGCATGGTCTCTCTTGCTGTTCAGTTGTTCTTCTTGGTTTATCTGCAAGCAAATGTGGTACTGCTCATTCTGCCAGCTTGCCCAACCCCATCCTCCAGCTGCCAGCTTGCTGCAAGTATTCTTCACCCCGCTGCCTGTCTCTGCCCTTCCTATCAGTCTGGATGAATGTTTCTTCTTAACTCCTTGGTTGTTGGAATTCCATACAGTTCAATTTTCTGGCATTTGTGATTGTTTTTTGTTTTTAAATTTGTTGTTGTCCTTCTTTTGGTTGTGCAAGGAGGCAAAGTATATCTATCTATGCCTCCATCTTGATCAGAAGTCTACTCGTCCTATCTTTTATCTTGTCTTTCTACCAGGCCCTGTCATGTCCCAAATTTCATTTGCTTTACTACCATTTTAGAATTGTCAAGTTTCATATCATTTGCATGCTATTATACAGCTATAATTCTTGTAGTTGATTAATCATACATTAAAATGAATTATCTTCTCAAAATAGCCCTTTTATTAATTTTTCCATTCATTGCTTAGTTAACTTAGCTCATGGGAACCATATTTCCTACTATCTTGCATGTATAAAATTATCTGTCAATTATGTGTACACCTGGATTATAATTGGGCTGTTTTACAATTCAGGGGTCACAGTTTCTTTTTCTGATGTCCATGTAGCTATTGATTGTTATACTCATTTCTAGCAATAAATGTGGCTATGAAGAAATCTCAAGTTAGCCTGAGAATCTCGCACATAAGAGGAAACTTCATTTTATGGCCTAGAAGCCAATATACATGTTTGTTTCATTTATAAATTTCAGTTACTTGACAAGCATATATCTTGTTCCATGTGTATGAATTTTCCCTAGTACATCATGTTAACCTTTAAGCCAAAAGATTTATAGCTGTCTTTGTTTTAGGAAAACTTACCTAAAACATATCTTTGTTCTGTTCTCTTTCTATAAGCATAAATTATATATATCATAGAAATTTTTCTTTCATATCTACCACTTCTCTAATAACATTTAGCTCTGTTATTTTCCATTTCATTCCACATCTCTGACCAATTTTTACTGTCTATTCATGTTCATTTCTATGGTAGTGTTGCTTTTCTTTTTGTTTATTTATTTATTATTTTTATTTTTTATGTTCAAAATTATTTTTTATTAGTTTCAGGTATACAGCACAGCAATTAGACAATTGTATGCTTTAAAAAGCATTCTCTTGTGGAACCTAATCAACAAAATAAACAAGCAAGCAAAATATAACCAGAGACAATGAAATAAAGAACAAACTGACAGCAATCAGAAGGGAAGGGAGTGGGGAAAAATAGGGATAAAAAGGGGAAGGGTCATTAAGGAACATATATAAAGGACACATGAACAAAGCCAAGGGGCATAGGATTGAGGGTGGTAGGTGGGGGTGGGTGAAAGTGTTGGCAGGAAAATGGAGACAGCTGTACTTAAACAACAATAAAAAATGACAACATCCAACACACACAAAATCATTCCTTTAACATTTCCAGGACCCATCTGGCACAATATATATAGTTATTACAATGTTATTGACTATACTCCCTATGCATCCCTGTGACTATTCCAAAACTACCAAACTGTGCTTCTCAATCCCTTAACATTTTGTTTGTTTGTTTGTTTAATTATTGTTGTTCAAGTACAGTTGTCTCCATTTTCACCTTACTGTGATCCCCCGTCCTACCCATTCCCATCTCTTACCCTCCAATCTATGCCCTTTGGCTTTCTCCATGTGTCATTTATACATGTTCCTTCATGGTGTTTCCCCTATTTTCCCACATTATCCCTCTTTCCCCTATCCTCTGGTTACTGTCAGTTTGTTCTTTATTTCAATGTCTCTGGTTATATTTTGTTTGCTTGTTTGTTTTGTTGATTAGGTTCTACCAATAACCAAGTGCTGGAAGCAACCTAAGTGCCCACCGGTAAATCAGTGGATAAAAAAACTATGGTACAGTTACACAATGGAATACTACACAGCGGAAAGAAGGAAGTAGCTCCTATTCTTCACAACAGCATTGATGGAACTGGAGAGCATTGTGCTAACTGACATAAGCTAGACAGTGAAAGACAAATACCATATGATCTCACCTTTACCTTTTTCACCCAGTCTTCCAAAACTCCTGTTATCTGGGAACCCTCAGTCTCTTCTCAGTTCTTTGTATGTGAGTCTGTTTCTGGTTTGTTTTTTCATTTATTTTGTTATTTAGATTCCAAGAATAAGTGAAATCAGGTAGTATTTGTCTTTCACTGACTGACTTATTTCACTTAGCATAATACCCTTTAAGTCCATCCAGGCTAATGCAAATGGTAAGATTTTATTTTTTTTTATGGACAAGTAACATTCTATTGTATAAATATACCACTGCTTTTATATCTTCTCATCTACTAATGGACACTGGGGTTGCTTCCATATCTTGCCTACTTTAAATAAGACTGCAATGAACACAGGGGTGTACATATTCTTTTGGATTAGTGTTTTGGGTTTCTTTGGATATATACCCCAAATTGGAATTTCAGGGTCATGAAGTACTTCCATTTTTAAATTTTTGAGGAACCTCTGTACTGTTTTCCATAGTGGCAGCACAATCTGCATTCCCACCAACAGTGACTGGGGTTCCCTTTTCTCCACATCCTTGCCAGCACTTGTTTATGATTTATTGATAATAGCTGTTCTTAAAGGTATGAAGTAATATCTCATTGTGGTTTTAATTTGTATTTCTCAGAATATTAGAGATGTTGAACATTTTATATATCTGTTGTCCATCTGTATGTTCTCTTTGTCTATTCGTATGAGTGTCTCTTCAGCTCCTCAGCCCATTTTTAATTGGATTTATTTGTGTTTTGGTTATCATGTTGTATGAGTTCTTTATAAATTTTAGATATTAACCCTGTATCAGATATCTCATTGGAAAATATGTTCTCCCACTCATTGGGTTGTCTTTTGGTTTTGTTGATGGTTTCCTTTTATGTGTCAAAACATTTTTAGTTAGCTGTAGTCCCACTTGCTTATTTTTATTGTTTTCTTTGCCTGACAAGATATATCAGAAAAAAATATTGCTAAGAGAAATGTCAGACATTTTACTGTCTATATTTTTTTCTAGGAGCTTTATGGCCCTGAGTCTTACATTTAAGTCTTCAATTCAATTTGAGTTTATTCTTGTATAGGGTTTAAGTAGATGGTTTAGTTTCATTTTTTTGCATCTCTCTGTCTCAGTTTCTCAGCATCATTTATTAAATAGACTGTCTTTACCACATTGTATGTTCTTGCCCCTTTTGTTAAATATTAACTGATGATAAAGACGTCGATTTATTTCTTGGCTCTCTATTCTGTTGCATTGGCCTATGTGTCTGTTTTTATGGCAGCACCATACTGCTTTGATTACTATAGCTTTGTAGTATGGTTTGATACCAGGTAGCATGATGCATCCAACTTTGTTCTTCATTCTCAACATTGCTGTGGCTATTGAGCATCTTTTGTGTTTCCATATAAATTTGGGGGTTATTTATTCTTGTTCTGTGAAATATGCAACTGATATTTTGATAAGAATTGCATTGAATCTGTAGATTTCTCTGGGTAGTGTGGATACTTTAATGATGTTCGTTTTTTCTATCTATGAGCACAGTATGTGCTTCCATTTAATTGTATGTCTTAGATTTCTTTCTTCAATGTTTTACAATTTTCCTAGTACAGATCTTTTACCTCCTTGGTTAAATCAGTTGCTAGTTATTTTATTTTTTGATGCAATTGTAAATAGATTGTTTTCAGGCTTTCCATCTCTGCTAGTTCATTATTGGTGTATAAAAATCTAATCAATTTCTAAACATTTATTTAGTGTCCTACCTTACTGATTTCATTGATCAGTTCTTATAGTATTTGGTGTAGTCTTTAGGATGCTTTATATACAATATCATGTCATCTGCAAATAATGATACTTTTACTTCTTCCTTTTTTTAAATTACATTATTGTTGTTCAATTACAGTTGTCTGCATTTTCTGGCCACCACTCCCCTGCCATCCCAGCCAAACCCACCTCCTCCCCTTGCTTCCACATTTCCCCTTAGTTTTGTCCACTTGTCCTTCATACTAGTTCCCGAAAACCCTTCTCCCCACTGTCCTCTCCCTCTCCCCCTCTCATTATTGTTACATTATTCTTAGTTTCAATGTCTCTGGGTATATTTTGCTTGTTTTTTTTTTCTTTTGTTGATTATGTTCCAGTTAAAGGTAAAATCATATGGTATTTGTCCATCATTGCCTGGCTTATTTCACTTAGCATAATGCTCTCCAGTCCCATTCATGCTGTTGCGAAGGATAGGAGCTCCATTTTTCTCTCTGCTGCATAGTATTCCATTGTGTAAATGTACCATAGTTTTTTGATCCACTCATTTACTGATGAGCAGTTAGGTTGCTTCCAGCACTTAGCTATTGTAAATTGTGCTGCAGTGAACATTGGGATGCATAGGTTCTTTTGCATTGGTGTTTCAGGGCTCTTAGGGTGTACTTCCAGCAGTGGAATTGCTGGCTCAAAAGGCAGTTTCATTTTTAGTTTTATGAGGAAATTTCATACTGTTTTCCACAGTGGCTACACCAGTCTGCATTCCCACCAATAGTGCACTAGGATTCCCTTTTCTCCACATCCTCTCCAACACTTGTTTGTTGATTTGTTTATGATGGCCATTCTGACTGGTGTGAAGTGGTATCCCATTGGGGTTTTAATTTGCATATCTCTGATGGCTAGTGATGCTGGGCATCTTTTCATATGTCTCTGGGCCCTCTGTATTCTTTTGCCCATTTTTTAATTGGGCTTTTTGTTTTCCTAGAGTGGAGTTTTGTGATTCTTTCTATATTTCGGAGATCAAATCCTTGTCTGAGGTATCATTGACAAATATGTGTTCCCATATAGTTGGTTCTTTTTTCATTTTAATGCTGTTTTCTTTAGCCATGCAGAAGCTTTTCAGTTTGATGAGGTCCCATTCATTTATTCATTCCTTTATGTCCCTTGCTTTAGGGGACATATCAGTGAAGATGTTGCTGCATGGAATATCTGAGATTTTCCTGCCAATGTTTTCCTCTAGGACTTTTATGGTGTCACAACTTATATTTAAGTGTTTTATTCACCTTGAATTTATTTTTGTGTATGGTGTAAGTTGGTGATCAAGTTTCCTTTTTTTCCATGTAGCTGTCCAGATTTCCCAACACCATTTGTTGAAGAGGCTATTTTTACCCCATTTTATGCTTTTCCTCCTTTGTCAAACATTAATTGATTGTAGAGATTTGATTTTATTTCTTGGCTCTCTGTTCTGTTCCATTGGCCTATGTGTCTGTTCTTATGCCAGTACCAGGCTGTTTTGATTACAGTGGCCTTGTAATACAGTTTAATATCAGGTGTTGTGATCCCTCCTGCTTTGTTCTTTTTTCTGAAAACTGCTGCAGCTATCTGGCATCATTTATGGTTTCATATATATTCCTGAAATGTGTGTTTTATATTTGTAAAATATGTCATTGGTACTTTAATAAGAATTTCATTGAATCTATAAATCACTTTGGGTAGTATGGACATTTTGATGATGTTAATTCTTCTAATCCATGAACATGGTACATGCTCCCATTTGTTTGTATCTTCCTTTTTTTTTTCTTTGCATTTTTTAAAAATTTATTTTAATCATTCTTCAAGTACAGTTTTCTCCCCTTGTATCTTCTTTAATTTCTTTCTCTAGTGTTGTATAGTTTTCTGAGTGCAGGTCTTTTACCTCCTTGGTTAGGTTTATTCCTAGGTACTTTTTTGTCATTGTTGGTATATCAAATGGATTTTTTTTCCTGATGTTTTGTTTCTGATATTTCGTTGTTGGTGTACAAAAATGCCTTTGATTTCTGAGTATTGACTTAGTATCCTACTGTTTTGCCAGATTCATTTATTAGGTTGAATAATTTTTTTGGTGGAGTTTATAGGATTTTCTATGTGCACTATCATGTCATCTGCAAAGAATGACAGTTTTACTTCCTCCTTTCCAATTTGGATGCCTTTTATTTCTTTTTCTGGTCTGATTTCTGTGGCTAGGACTTCCAGTCCTATGTTGAATAAGAGTGTTGACAGTTGATATCCCTGTCCTGCTATTGATCTTAAGATAAATTATTTTATTTTTTACCTGTTGAGTATGATGTTAGCTGTAGGTTTGTCATATATGGCTTTTATTATGTTGAGGCATGTTCTATTTCCTCTTTGCTAAGAATTTTTATCATAAATGAGTGTGAGATTTTGTAAAATGCTTTTTCTGCATCTGTTGATAATATGATTTTTATCTTTCATTTTGTTCATGTGGTACATCACATTAATTGATTTGTGGATACTGTACCACCCTTGAATCCCCAGAATAAATCCCACTTGATCATGGTGTATGATCTTTTTGACATATTACTGGATTCATTTTGCTAATATTTTGTTGAAGATTTTTTATCTGTTCATCAGAGATATTTGCCCATAATTTTTTTTTCCTTGTAGTATCCTTATCTGTTTTGGATTAGGATAATGCTGGTTTTGTAAAACGAGTTTGTGAGTCTTCCCTTCTCTTGAATTTTTTTGGAATAGTTTGAGAAGGGTAGGTATTAGTGCTTCTTTCAATGCTTGGTAAAATTCACCAGTGAAACAACCAGGCTGAGAATTTAGTTAGGAGTTTTTTTTTTTTTTAATTACTGCTTCAGTTTCATTAGTTGTAATTGACCTGCTCAGATTTTATTTTGTATTGATTCAGTTTGGGAAGATTGTATGTTTGTAAGAATTTATGAATTTCTTCCAGATTGTTCAAATTATTGGCATATAGTTTTTTGTAATATTTTATCATAATGGTTTGTATTTCTGTGGTGTCAGTTGTTACTTTTCTTTAATTTTTAATTTTATTTATTTGGGTCTTCTCTTTTTTTAATGAGTCTGCTTAAAGGTTTATCAATCTTGTCTATCTTTTTAAAGAATTAGATCTTGGTTTCTTTGATCTTTTACATATTTTAGATTCTATTCCATTTATTTCTGCTTTGATCTTTATTATTTCCTTCCTTCTACTCACTTTGGGCTTTATTGTTCCTTATCTAGTTCCTTTAGTTATAAGGTTAGACTGTTCATTTGAGATTTTTCTTATTTTGTGGTAGGCTTATAATACTATGAATTTCCCTCTTAGGGCTGCTTGCACTGTGTCCCATCGATTTTGAGTTTTGTGTTTACATTTTCATTTGTCTTGGGGTATTTTGTGACTTCTTCCTTGATCTCACTGTTAACTCATTGTTCAGTGTCATGTTTTTTAGCCTCTATGTGTTTGTGTCTTTTCTAGATTTTTTCTTGTAATTGATTTCTACTTTCATTCTACTGTGGTAAGAGAAGATGCTTGATATGATTTCAATTTTCTTAAATTTATTGAGACTTGTTTTGTGTCCTAACATGTGGTCTGTTTTTGAAAATGTTACACATGTTCTTCAAAGGAATGTACAGATGGGGAAAAAGTAGGTTTACAGTTATGAGTATGCAACATAGAGCTTATTCTTTTATTTTTATTTATTAATTATTGTATTATTTTTTCATACAAACAACTGTAAACTACTTTTCCCCCACCCTAGATAATCTACTACTTTGGGAAAAATGCTCTGAAATATTAATTAAATCCATCTGCTCTAATGTAGTAATTTTCAAACTTTTTCTTCTCATGGCACACATAAACAAATTACTAAAATTCTGCAATACACTAAAACATATATTTTTTGCCTATCTGAGAAAAATAGGTATAATTTTGACTGATGATTTAAAGCAAATAAGAATCATGATAATTATCTACCCCTTTTGTTCCAAAGCGACCAATAAATGCAACTCTATTATATGATCTATATATTTATTGTTCAAGAGAGGGCCTTTATACCAGACAGCTATTGTGTTGGCTGTTGTCATTTTTTAAGTTGACAATCCAAGGGAAAAAAATTCAGGTACTGAATGTTTTAAAAACTCTTGCAGCCCACTGGTTGAAAATCACTGCTCTAGTGTGTCATTGAAGGCTGCTGTTTTCTTGTGGACTTTCTGTCTGTAAGCTCTATCCATTCATGTTAATGTGTCGTTGCAATCTCCTACTATGACTATATTACTGTCATTCTCTCCCTTTGTATCCATCAAGATTTGCTTTAAATATTTAGGTGTTCCTATGTTGGGTGCATAAATGTTTACAAGGATTACATTCTCTTTTTGAATCAATCTCTTTATCATTGTGTAATTTCCTTCTTTTTCTCTTATTATAGGCCTTGTTTCAAATGGGGGGTAAGGCAGGGGAGAGTAATTGGGGAGAATGGGGACAACTATAATTGAACAACAATAAAAAATAAAAATAAAATAAAAGATGCTGCAACAGTTTCATCTTCAAAAAATAAACTCTCTTTTATCTTATATAAATATTACTAGCTCAGCTTTTATTTTTTCATTTTCATTTGTATGAAATATCTTGTTTCCATCCAGTTAGCTTTCAGTCTGTGTGTCTCTTTTGTTTAGCATTGGCCTCTTGTAGTTGGCATACATATGGATCTTGTTTAATTATCTAGTCAGCTACCCTGTGTCTTTAGAATGGAGCATTTAAGCCATTTACATTTAAATTCATTATTGTTTGGTACATATTTATTGCCATTTAATTCTTTATAACTATGTTCCTTTCTTGTTTTTTTTTTCTTTTTAAAGAAGTCCTTTTAACATATCTTGTAATAGTAGTTTGTTGGTAATGAACTCTTAACATTTTCTTATTTGAGAAACTCTTTATTTCTCCTTCAATTTTAAATGATTGCCTTGCTGTGTACAGTAGTCTTGATTGTTGATCCTTGCTTTATATCACTTTGAATGTTTCATGCCAATCCCTTCTTCTGACTTGCCAAGTTTTTGTTCAGAAAACAGCTGGCAGTCTTATGTGAGCTAACTCATAGGTAAGTTCTATTTTTCTCTTTCTGCTTTTAAGATTCTTTCTTTATCTTTAACATTTGCCATTTTAATTATGATATGTCTTGGTATGGGCCTCTTTGGATTCATCTCGTTTGGACTCTCTGTGTTTCCTGAACTTGTGTGTGTGTGTGTGTGTGTGTGTGTGTGTGTGTTTCCTTCACCAAATTAAGGAAATTTTCAGTCATTACTAATAAGTTCTTAATTTCTTGATCTCTCTTTCTTGTTTTTTGGTACCCTTATGATGTGCATGTTGTTATGCTTCATGTTATACCATAAGTTCCTTAGATTGTCTTCTTTTTAATTTTTTCCCTTTTGCTGCTCTTATTGGGTGTTTTTGTCTACCTCATCATCCAAATGTTGATTTGATCCTCTGCTTCATCTAACCTACTGTTAATTCATTTAAGTGTATTCTTCATTTCAGATATTGTACTCTTCATTTCTGACTTTTTTATAGTTCCTATGTCCTCTTTTATGCTTATTATCTTTTTTAAGTTCTCACTGAGTTAACCCATTCTTCCCCTAAGTTCCTTGAACATCCTTATGACCATTGTTTTGAACTATACATCTGTTAAGTTGCTTGCCTCCACTTCATAGTTCCTTTTCTGGAGATACTGCCTGTTCTTTCATTTGAGGCATGTTTCTTTTTTCTCCCATTTTTGGCTACCTCTCTATATTTATTTTTGTGTATTAGGTAGCTCTTCTGTGTCTCCCAGTCACAGTTTGGTGGCATTATCTAGTAGGTGTCCTCTGGGATTCAGTAGCACAGGCTCCCTTATCTTCAAGCAAGGTCCTCCAGGAATGTCTCTTGTTTGGGTCATGTGATCTCTCCTGTTGTAGTTGAGTCTTGATTTCTGTTGGCCCATCAGGGGAGCCAACCTTCAGGCTGGCTGACTATGAGGATTGACTCCAACCACAGTGTATGAGTTGCTGTGCTGGTGCTGACCACACAAAGTGGATTTTGCTCCAGCAGGGTCTGGTGCCTACTGAGATCTCCCTTCAGATGTGCCACTTTTGAACCTAATTGGGTCCTAGTCTAATGTGGCCTGAAGCCTGCCACCAGGTGTGTTGCTTCTGGGGTTTCTTGGGAGGTACTCTGGTGCAGGGCAATGTCAGATGCAGTCTGTGACTTTCCATGTGCTACCTGTTTAGGTCTACAAAGTGATCCAAAGTTTCTTGATGCCTCTGCAGGACCTAGGTATTCATGGGAGGGCTCAAAGTATACACCAAGATAGGCTACTACTAGCACCAAGCCCAGCAACAGGTTAGCAAAAGGGCTAAACATCCAGAGTTCTGCCTCTATCTGCCTCTTCCTGTCAGTTGCCTCTTAGGCTCAGTTATTGAAAGTCTCTGGTAGTACTTGAGTTACATAAGGTAGGTTCTTAATGGGTCACCAGGTAGGGGTGAGTGGAGTGTGCCAGGCTGATACAACTTCAAACTTAGTGCTAGTGATGGGTGTGAGGCCACTCCAAAAAAGTCCCAGGGCACACCAAGGCCAGCTGCCACCCACCAGGTGCCCACAGACTTTTGTAGTGAAGTAGGGTTTTAGGAAGTTGTCAGGGGGATGCTTGAACAGTTTATCAGGCCTAGATAGACCAAGATCTGGCCATGTAAAGGAAGAGCTCTCCAGAGGTCGGGCATACAGGAAAAAAAAAAAAAGGCTCCCATCCTAGAGCCACATAACTCTGTCCCAGATTCTTCCTGGGCCTCCTGGAGATATGGAGGTTGGCAGGGCTGCACTGTAGGTAGTTGCAGTTGTGGGGATAGTGGATATCCAATGATGGTGGTTGCCACTGCTCAAGCTTGCAGGAAGGTGGGAGGAATGACATTTTTCCCAGAGTCACAGAACTCAGTCTGTGACATCCCCTGGGTTTGCTGAGACCTCTGTGCCCTAGCCCCAAGCAGCTGACTTCTTTGTAGGGTATGAGCTCACAGGGAAGGCAACAGGAAGTCAGGAGGGTAGGGCTATTGCATTCCCCTAGGCTGATGTCATATGGAGGAGAGTGCTCAACCCAAGAAAGATTGAATCTGTGAGTGGTACAGGAGGACTCAGCACAGGGTCCCTGGTCATTGTCCCTTCAGTCCTCTCCTCAGAGCCACACATCTCAGTCTCTTGTCATAGAACTCTAGTCCACTTGGAACCACCATCTCTCTGCTGCAGCTTGGGTGAGTGTCTGTGGACAAGATTTTGTGTGCTAGCCCTTTAAGAAGGCACTGGGGTGGAGCAAGATGGCCACAAGGTAGGTGGGAGAAGAGCCCACTTCCTCCTGCTCACAGGTAGAACACCTAGCCAATCTTATGAAGAACATAGTGAACAACCAACAGAATCAGGATATATGAAGGCTGGAGGCCAAAATTGTAGAGGACATTGAAAAACAGATGGTAAAGAGATTGCATTGAGATGGCAAGGTCCCTGGGACCAGCACAGGGACCAGGGCTGCTGCAGTACCCCCCTCCCTGCAGCAGGATCCTTGGATGAGAGCCAAAGCAACAGCTCCCTCCCCTGCCAAACAGGGAGGGCAGAGTGGCACGAGGATGGACCTGGATGCTTCAAGTCACTGGGGGAAATAAAGACAAAGTGGGAGATGCACAGGGGTGATGTTCACCCACTGGGACTGTCCACACCAGCTAGGTCATTACCAGAGAAATTGGGAAACCAGGTGATGCCTGGAGAAGGGAGACGAGTTGACAGACCCTGACCTGGATAGTCTCCAGTCTGGTTGGAAAGTTGGGCTGTGTGAGAGGCCGGGTGCTTATTAGAAGCAGCAGGTTTGAACAGGAGGATTTTATTCAAAAAAGGGCTCTCAGTTGCTGTTTAGGCTACTCTCCCACAGCAGCTGCCCTGGCCATGCCCTGCAGCCGCAACTGTATCCACACCTCTGCCCCTGTGGCATGGCAAGCTCGCTAAGAGAAAAAAGGAGGTGCCCCCCACAGAGGAGAACAGCAGGGCTCAGGGAGTTAGCAGTCCCTAGAAAGACTTAACTCAGTGGGGGAGCCGAACTACCCTGAAGAGACTTTGAGAGTTCCTAGCACCTAGGACAGCAAAGAGCAAGAAGGTGGTGTGTGAGTTGCCCTAATTAGTGCAACTAATGGATTGAACAACTGGTGGATTGAAGGTGCCTGCCTGTGCAGATTGGCAGTAGGGGCCCAGCAGTACATGAAGGACCTGGGCTGGAGGCTGGGCAACTGTGGAGATTGCAGCCCAGACCTGGCCCCCATCCTCACAAAATGATAGGAAGGAAGAAAAGTAAAGCCCAGCCCTCTTCAGCCTGCAGCATCCAGGAAGACTAGCAGAACTCGCTTGGTGGGTTTAAAGTCAGCAGGAAGCTTTTTTTTTTCTTGTTTCTTTTTTCCTCAAGTGAGACAATAAGACCTGGAGCTGTGAAAGGTCCAGAGACAGACCAAAGAGGGAACACAAGGCTAACCCCAAACAACTGAGAAACTGAGACAAATTTCACTATGCTATTCAAGAGAACTTGTCTTTCTGCTTGGAAGAAGCTGCTAATCTTCTCACTTCCATTTTCTGGAAGTGTAGTTCACATCCTCTTAATCCCCAATATTGCTCTCAGACCATTAGTCTTCCATCTCTTACACTAAAGATATTTCTTTTGAAAGCTCCAAATCTTCACCTGGTTTCTTACATGTTAGGATTTCCAATTTTCCCTTGTTTCCTTGATATTTTCCTTTGTGCTCAAGTTGCCATATCTCACTAGCCTCATTGGATTTAACCTCTGAATTTTATTCTTCTGCTTTCATGCCATCTCCTATATTCTGCCCAACACTTAGAATGACCATTAAAAATTGTAAATTAGAGAGGCATGAAGATAGTGGTGAGGTAGGTGGGAGCTCAGCTTGTGCACCCAACTAGGATACCTAGCCAATCTTGCAAAGAACAAAGTGAACGGCCAATAGAATCACAGCTGATATGAAATTTGGAAGCCAAAGTGTGCAGATGCTTAAAAATGTGTAGTAAGGAGGTATTTTAGCCTGACACGAAGTTCCCCAGGCCCTGTGTGGGAGACAGGCTGCAGTGGGAGCTGTGGAGGAGAGCTGGGTCAGTGATAGCAGCCTAGTGGCTCACTGTCATTGCAGATCAGGGAAGTCCCAGACCTGCACCAAAAGAGACCTGCAAGCACAAAGTCACTCAGGGGGGATAAAACGGAAGTAAGTGACACACAACCTGCAGTGGTTGCCGACTGGGACAGTACCAAAGAAATTTGGGGGCCTGGTGACATCTGAAGCTGGGAGAGGAGATGGGTAGTGACTGGCCATGACTCAGATAGTCTCTGGACTGGTCAGAAAGTTGGGTGCTTGTTCAGAGCATCAGGTGGCACCAATGGGGACTTTTCTCAACAAAAGAACTGAGCAGCCATGCAGAGACCTTGCATGAGTGCAATGGACAGGCTAACACAGAGGGAGGAGGGTGAGTATGATTTCCTCCCACTCAGTGCACCTCAAGGACTGACCAAAGGGTTGCAAAATAAGGTAGAGTATCGGTGCCAGCCTAGTGCAAATGCACAGAGTGACAGTACAGGCGGCACAGTGCTCTGAGGGCATGGGCCGGAAACTGGGCATCTGTGATTATTGTAGCCCAGACTGAGTCCCCATCCTTGTGGATCCACAGGAAAGGGGAAAAAAAGTGGAGTGCAGCCTTCCAATGCTTGCAGGATCCAAGAAGACCTACAAAACCTACTCGACAGTTTTAGAATCAGCAGGAAGCATTTTTTTTTCAAGAATAAGACAATAAACCGATAAGAACAGACAGCACACTTGATTTTAACCTAAAGGTCAACTGTACTTCAACAACATTAAAAAATAAAATAAAAATAAATAAACAAAATGTAAAAAAAAAGAGTAAGACAATAAGACATGGAGCTGTGAGGAAACCGGAGAGAGATCCAGAAAGAAGTCAGAAGATGAATACCAACAGCTGAGACAAATTTCACTTTGCTATCTTCAGAACTTGCATGTTTTTTTCTCCTTTCCATTTGTTTTTTGTTTTTTGTGTGTGTGTGTGTGTTTGTTTTCATTGTTTTTTTTTTGACTGGCTAGTTTTTTTAAATTTTATTTATTTATTTTGAGGGAGGGAGGGAGAGACAGAAAGAGAGAGAGAGAGAGAGAGAGAGAGAGAGAGAGAGAGAGAGAGAGAGAGAGACATCAATGTGCAGTTGCTGGGAGACATGGCCTGCAACCTAGGTATGTGCCCTGACTGGGAATCAAACCTGCGATGCCTGGTTCGCAGCCTGTGCTCAATCCACTGAGCTACACCAGCCAGGGCTGTTTTCATTGTTTTTTATTCTTCCTTTCATATTTCATTTTAATTTTTTTCTTTCACTTCACTCATATTCCAAATAACATACAACTCTTTTTTTCTCCCACCCCCCTCCCTCCCTCCCTCCCATTACCACCCTCCCCCTATCTTTTATCCATGTGTCCTTTAACTTTGATCCTATAAACCCCTCCCCCTCTCCCCCGAAATCCCTCTTCTCTCTCCTCTGGTCACTCTCCACCTGTCCTCTAATGCAGTGTCTTTGACTATACCCTGCTTCTTTCTTTGTTTTGTTGTTTAGGTTCCTGTTAAAGGTGAAATCATA